>JBBPBX010017925.1:0-17032 GCA_038048925.1 Garcialebias charrua
ATCTCAATCGTCGAAGAGTCAATGTAGTTTAAAGTTGCTCAAAGTACAATAAACTACATTGACCTCACAATTTCTAAATTGAACCGATCCGATCGTTTCAATTCTAGATTGGCCGACATAATGGTTATATCAGAACTGCCATCCAGGAGGGCTTCACGCTCAAGGACACCTTCCAGTGTGATAGGCAGGTAAGCTTTCTTAGCCACCCCCCTTTGTATAAAGTTACACAGAAACCTCACAGGTCTTGGCCCACGTTTCTGTTCACGTGTGACTCTGTCTGTGTAATCTTGTTTACTGTCAGCATCTTGTTGGCTGTCAGCATCATGACCTTCAGGATGTTGTTGTGTGTCAGCAATTGGTTTGCTGTCAACATCCATGGCAATGTTGGTAGTAGTGTGCGCTGAGTTATTTGTGTGCTCTGAGTCTTTGTGAAAGACAGTGCTACACATCGCTCCAGGTTGGTCAATGTTGATAGTGTCATTATCAATGATAACGCCACTCATTGTATCAGGTTGGTCAAGCACAGTAACATTCAAATCTACTGACAAACTACTTACTTCCTCTGTCTCTTCCGAGCATAGAGGTGTTGGGCCATTATTCCGGGACATTCGTGACTCTTTGCCTGTCTCGAACTGTTCTGTTCGAGGCGCGGGAGGTGCAGTTCCAAGGCTCGGGGGTTTCTGTTGGGACCACGCATAGTTACATGAGTATAGGTCCTCATACTTCAATTTCTTTTGAAGTCCACCCACCGATGGACCTTGGTTTTCACCCACCTGGTTCGATCTGAACCATTGTGGGTCTCTTAGAGAGTGAACACCTACCTTTTGTGGTTCGTTGCTTGTCTCAGATTTTTCAATCTGAGGTGCTTCAGGGGCGGGGCTCCCTTTAAACCATTTTGAGTCACTGTTCCAGCTGGTACCAACATTTCGTTGTATGTCAGTTTGAAAATCTTGTTCATTCTTGCTAGTATTATCCAACTCTTTTAACAACCGACGTAAGTACTCTACCTCTTCTGAGGTCAGAGGGCCTTTGAGACGACAGTGTTTATTCTCGCTTGTATTATCCAACTCTTTTAACAACCGACGTAAGTACTCTACCTCTTCTGAGGTCAGAGGGCCTTTGAGACGACTGTGTTTATTCTCGCTTTCTATAGGAGAGAGAACCTCTCCTATTTTTAGTGACTGGGATACGATCTTTTGACCTGGGCACACCTCAGAGGGTGTTTTGTTTTGCATGTGAGCCTCAAAAGCAGTTAAAGTGCACTGTTTAATCACTGATTGTCTAAACTGATGTTGTAACTCAAGGTCTTTTTTGAGAAGTTTTTCTCTTTGTCGTTTGCTATTGTTGTCACTAACTGTGTGCTCTGAGTTATCCATGTGCTCTGAGTTATCAAAGACAAGGTCACTCAATGTACCAGTTTGGTCATCCTCCGTCTCATTCAAGTTTTCAAACAACCAACTTATGTCCACTATCTCCTCAGAGCTTAGAGGTATGTTGCCTTTGTTCTGGAACTTCTGTGACCTTTTGCTACTCCCGGACTGTCTAGTCCGTGGTGCAGGGACAGGGCCTTTGCTCGGTGTAGACCGCGGAGGGTCACTTAAAGAGCGGACACCTACCGTTTGTGGTTTTTTGCTTATCTCAGGCAGCTTCGTCCGAGGTGCAGGGACAGGGCTTTCGCTCGTCCTTCTCAACCATATTGGGTCTCTTAACCACTTCGGGTCATTGGCCCTCATTCACGAAAATGTTCGTATTTTTATCCTAAATTTCTCCTACTTCTGTGCGTACGAAGCGTTCGTACGAACATGCCACGTCAGATTCAACAAAGTCTTCTATCCACAGGAAACGTGTGTAAACGGGTTGCGTAAAGTTGATGAATCCCACCTGTTCCATCCACCTGCGCGTGCTCGCGGAGAGGTCATTTACATAATTCCCACCCCTCAAAACACCATATAAGGCCACGTTTCCTACCTTTTGACAGCAGGAAGTGTCCATTCATTCTAAATCAGGAAGTAAAAAGAACTTCACGCGTTCGGAGATTGAAGTTCTGCTCTGCACCGCTACCCCCACCCCCCGCAAGTGTTGGATGTTCAAATATCTTTAATTTTAGTGTACTGTGTTACATTATAGTTTCACTTATTCAGAAGAGCTGTGGCGCACCGCTACCCTCCTCACCCTTCCCGCAAGTGTCGGATGTGTTTTTGAACAGAAGCATTTTAAAATGTCTCGAAACTACAGTTAACTTCATGTTAACTTCCACATTTGTGGATTATTGGGATATTGGTGGCAACTGCTTTGTTTTTTGGCGTAAGCGGAGCTGTCTGCTACTGGAAGCTCAGGAAGGCTTCGGCGGCTATCGGCGCGTTGGCCAAACTTCCTGATCAGCAAGATTCTCTGATCCGGGCTGTGAGCTCCTCATCCCAGCTGTTGTACGAGCTGAATCGCACGATAGGAGCAGCGGTAGACCACCGCGGACCTGCGGTGCGCTTTGGAACTCGTTTACAGCCGCCCGGCATCAATCAGGGCACAGATGGGGGTTCGTAGTTCGGAACCTCATATGATTCGGCGACTTTGGACCTGAACAGCACCTGGACTTGGAAGGCTGCAGTCAAAAAGAACACTGTGGCCTGGATTGAAGATAAACAAAAGACCTATCTAATCTGGTTTCCGCACGACCTTGAAAAAAGAAGAAGGCTGTCTGCTGGAAACTATTCTCCTGGAGTGAAGCTGAGAGACCTTGCTGACCCCCCCTCCCCCCCCAGAGATCTCTGTGGGTGTGCTCGGAGGCGCCAAGCTGAACAACTGCTGAACTGTGCTATCTGAATGTTGCTCACAGACTCTTTTGATCTCCTTGCATGTCGTCAAAACTGCAACAATGTCTTGTCTGGTTGTGCTTAATGCTGATAGAGTTTTTGGGACTTTATCATAGAGTGTCTTAAGGCAATCTTTGATAGATTCTTTTTTTGAATATCACAAATGATACCTATTGTGTTTTTCCTTTTTCCATATCTGTTTGACCTTCATCCGGAGACGGATGAGAGCGGCCGCGCAGAAGAACATGTCATGTGTTTGAATATGCTGCAGCTTTACATACTCTCCCTCTTCTGGACGACTGTGTATACATCATCACGTTGTTTCGGTTAACTGGTGCAATGTTAATAAAAAAAATCTCTTGTATCTTGTATTAATATTGTAGTGCATATGTTGTGTGTCCCGTGGGTCGTACAGTATCAGAAGTCAGGAATAAATGGTTTGATCTGAAAATGGCTTCAAACAAACGTCTCGCCGCAGCACGGACAGGAGGTGGTCAAGGAATAGTCTGAGATGGATGGACAATAAATGCCACGCTGCGCAGACGCATGCCAACATGTTTTGCAGCACAAATGAGTCATGCGCGCTCGTCATCGCGCAACCACATTCTGCAGGTTATATTTCGAATCAGATATAATAATCTATTGCTCCGATGGTGTTTGGCACAGCAGTCCAGCAATAGCATGAAAATCAGTCTTAATTCGTACTTGTTCTGCGGCGGTGTATGGGAATTTTATGTACCTGGGTGTTAATATGAGGAGCGGCTTTGATGACCAAGGGGAGCGCACGACTCACTGAAGCCTGCGCGACACACCAGACAAATTAAACTTAAAATTATAATTCTAATTCAAACAGAATAACCTATTGTCAAGAATAATTATGGTGCGTGATTTTTTTAAACCCAAAATATTTTCTAAATAACGAAATATGAAGTTATTCGTGGAGAAGATCCGTCTGGATGACAGCAGACTGACGCTCCTAAAATATACGACAGGTCCGGACCACTCGTAAATTTTGTTCGTATCTGAAAAAAATCGTAGGATACGAAAACATTGTTGAATGCCACAAATGATCCTAAATCACTCGTACGCACAGTTTAAGAACAAATCTGTGCGTACGAACGGTTCGTGAATGAGGGCCATTGTTCCAGCGGGCATCAACATGTCGTGGTTTGTTAGTTTGAAAAACATGTTTTTTCTCGCCTATTTTAGGAGAGGGAGTTGATGAACTTGTCCCTTCCAGCTCCAGCGAGTGGGATTTGACCTTTTCTTGGTAATGTAGTTCACGCTCTGGTTTTGTTTTTAACCAGATCGGGTCAGGGAGTTGACGAACATCAAAACCATTTATAGCACGCTGTTTCATGTTAGAATCTCTAATCTCACGTTTTAACTCAAGGCGTTCTTGGCGAAGTTCTTCTTTTCTTCGAATTAAACTCTGCCTTAATAATTCAAGATTTTCAAGCCTTGATGCGATCAGCTTGAAAGCTTCATCATTTCTTTCATCTCCCATCTTTTTGTTTTGATTTTGTTTGAATCAATAAGACTGTATTAATTATAGTGTATGCAAATAAATGCTTTCTTAGCGGTGAGTTATTTAACTAAAACAGCTTTCTGGGTTTATTCCTGTAATCTATAAACAAGTCTTTCATTCATTCAGTACCTTTTTATTTATTTTAGGTTTTACCTTCAATGAAAAATATGGTAAGTTAAGCCTTCGTGGCCGTATTAACTTAATAGACCTATCTTTTAAAACAATTACTATTAAACCACGCTTAATGTTTTCTGTCTTTCACTCAAACGCCTTCTTAAAGATTTCAAATAAATGCAATGTTCACACTAAAATGTTAGCAGATTTTGTTTTATTTTGCTCCAAGAGAATGTATTTCAGTTTCAGTAAAACCGTTTTTGAGTTGTTGTTTTTTTTGCAGTTATCTGGAGTGAAAAATTTAATTTTGTTTATTATTTTAAACTTTTTATTTAAAATAAACTGTGGAGTCATTAGTTGTACACAGAAAAACGTTAAAAATTGCCATTTTTAACTAAAAGTGTACAGTTGTGCACACCAACTCTGTTTAAAATGCAGAGATGTGAAGAGCTTAATGTGGAAATGCTCTGTTCTCCATCATTTTTATTTATTTAATTTGAAAATCAAATAAAATATGCTTTTTTGAATGTCATTTTTAAATCTCTTCAGTATTTAAAATGAGCATAAATTGTTTGTCTGTACCTCTGTTATTCTAAAATTTGTATTTAGAATAAACAGGAGTTTTTGTTTGTGTACAGAACAAATTCAAAGCTGGTAATTCACCATAAAAATGCTGACTTTTTATGATGTTTTATGAGAAAACTCATCTGTTAACGTCTTTTAACCAACAGGGGGCAGCTTCAAGTCTTAATGTTATCACGAGCCGACTGATTTTTCTATTCAGTATTTAAAATAAAACAACCTTTTAGAGTTAGTTTCTAGTGTGTCCGTGATAACCGCTCGAACCACGTTCTTGTCAGAGACAAATTTATGTTGTTAGACAGTTTAGATGGCTTCAAATTAGTTTTACACTTTAAGTGAAATCTCCGTTAGTCCTGTGAGTGTGAACTGCCTGTCACCCAAAGTGCACCTGGAAATGACGACAAAAATAGGCGGATCGACGCAGCGCGTCACCAGCTCTCGTACTTGAGTGAGGCGGAGCTCGCTACACAGATACGTGACGTCAACCAATCAATCACAGCGCATGTAGTTCTTTTCCCAAGCGTTCATGGTGAATGTAGTTTTATTACCATCAACCAATGCAGTCCCGGAAATGATGACAAAAGTGGGCTGGCCGCATCGGCGTGCGTCCCCACTTCAGCGAATCAGCGCTTTACAGATACGAGACGTGATTGACAGATCACGACTCTCTTTTTATCCAATCACAGCTCATAAACAAACATGTATGACACGTCGCTTTAACGTTAGCTTAGCACAGCAGAACCCAATTCTACAGACTCTATACACAACTCAAACGCTTCAAATTAACTTTCCAAAATTCTGAAATATGCGGCGAGCACACCTAGATAGGCCAACTTAGTTACGCTTAGTAACCCAGCACTGCAGCTGTTGAACAAACACGGACTCGCTCGGAGCCACTTCAAAGTCGGTTCCGGTCCACTTTTTAATGGAGCAGGACTCGGGTCTGACAGAACCCAGCCGACAACGTTCTAACAGTAATATGCTTTTTTTTTCAAGAATCTTGGAGATGAAGGGCAGATTGGAGATCGGACGAAGATTACTGAAGTTGGTAAAGTCAAGACCTGGTTTCTTGATGGATGGGGGTGATTGCAGCAGATTTGAAGGCTGTGGGAACAATGCCAGAGGTTAGGGAGGAGTGGATGATATTAGTGATGATAGGGAGCAGAGACGGGAGACAGGATTTAACAAGAACTGTGGGAAATGGGTCAAGTTGACAGGATGAGGACTTGGACTTGCTGATAATGTCAGCAATGTCATCAGCAGAGGGGAGGGAGAAGACAGAGAAAGGGAGGGAGGGAGGGAGGGGGGAGTTCAACAAGGATGCTGGGGGCAGTATTTGGTCCAAGGTGTTTATGAATTGAAATAATCTTTTCATTGAAATATGACATCAGGGAGTTGCAAAATTCTGTGGAAACCATGTGAGAGGGTAGAGAGTTAGGAGATGAGACAGAACGGTGAAGGAGAGAGAACAATGTCTTTGAATTACCAACATTGGAACTGATGATGTCTGAGAAGTAGCTAGATTTGGCTTGAGAAATACTGTTCTTGTAATGGATGAGGTGGTTTGCGTAAAGTTCCTTGTGAATTATGAGACCTTATTTTTTATAAAGACGCTCTAGCCACCGACCTTTGGTTTTCAGGGAGCGGAGTTCTGGAGTGAACCAGGGTGCAGAGTTGGAGAAGGAAACAGTCCGGGTTTTCAGGTGAGCAACAAAGTTATGGATGTTGGTGAGGCTTGTGTTGTATAGTGTGACAATATCATCTGGGTTGGAGGAGTTGAAAGTGGAGAGGGTATTATTAATATGAGATAAAAGAGTGTCATGGTTGGTATTCTTGATATTACGGAAGGAAATAGTGCATTGAGGTTTATCTGAGGAAAATTTAAGATTAACATTGAATGAAATCATCAGTTGATCAGTAAATGGAAGTTCATCAGAAGAACAGTTAAGAGGAGAAAGTCCGGTGCAACAGAGTAAATCCAGAGTGTGGTCCATCTTGTGTGTTGAAAAGTTGATGAATTGTTGAAAGCCGCAGCTGTCCAGGCAGGATGTGAAGTCTCTGGAAAGGGGGTTGTTTTCTTCATCCAAATGAATGTTGAAATCGCCTAGCAGGATGACATTGGGTGAAAGAGCTCTTAGATGAGCCATTAGTCCAGCAAAGTCATATGGGACCGTGGTCGGCTAGGGATGGGAAGTGGCTATAGTTTTCCAGCTAGAGACTGGTTGCCAGTCTTACTTCTGGCACAAGTGGGGCAAGCGGCTATGTAGTCCTTTATATCTTCATTCATGGACAGCCACCAGAAGTGTCTCTTTGTCAGAGCTAACATACGTGAAACACCTAGGTGGCAAGAAATTTTATGAGTGTGGAGCCAGTTGAGTAGCTTAGCCTTGACACTGGTGGGTATAAACATTGCGCCAGTAGGACCTGTCCCCAGGTCTGGTTCAGTGTTCTGAGCTTCGAGGATGTCTTTTTCAATAGACCAGGTCAACGAACCGACCACACAGGATGAGGGTAGGATGTTTGGTTCCTGTTTGGTGTCCTCTGGTGGTGAGAACTGGTGGGACAGAGCGTCAGGCTTCACATTTTTAGAGCCAGGTCTGAAAGTTAATACAAAGTTAAATCTAGTATTAAGAAAAAACAGTGACAATCTAGCTTGTGTTACATGCCCTGGGCATGTTATTTTTATTCAGGTCAGAGGGATGAGATGTTTAAAGGTTTTGAGAGGCTGATTGACTGCAGCTGTTGCTTAATTAAAGCATGCTGTAGGTGGGGTGGTTGCTCCGTCTATATTAGGTCCAAGCTGCAGAAGCAGAGAGAGATCTGAAGCAGTGGCAGCAGAGAGCAGTAGCCGAAGAAGTCAAAGGAAGCCGAAGAAAGCCGAAGAGAGCCGAAGTCGAAGGAAGCCGAAGGAAGCTGAAGGAAGCCGAACGAAACAGCCGAAGAAGAAACCGTGAGAAGATGAAGTAAAAAGCTGAAGAAGCCGAAGGAAATAGCCGAAGCAGATGAAGGAAGATGCCGTGAGAACTGAAGAGGAAGGGCAGGGAGGAGCTGTTGTGGGTGTTAAGCTGGATCCGACCTGGTGAGACCAATTGCTACGTTTTTGCTTTTTTTTTTGTTTACATTAGGTGGGGGCTTTTGAATTTAGCCCTGTACTGTCAGGAGCTTCGACGACTCCGTATGGAGATGGCCCTATGTGGTATCCATTTATTTCTTTGAATTGGCTCACCAGGTCCGCCTTTCTTTTCATTCCTTTTTTTTGTGGACACGAAGACGCTGAGGGGCTTTTTCTTCTCTCCACAGAACAGCTGTGGCGCACCCAGCGCCGTGCCGCTGAAAGCATAAAATAAAAACTTTTTTTAAAAATCCTCATTCTGTGTCTCATGTCCCTCTACATATGCTACGTGCCTTCGGGTCGTAACATATAAATGGTGGCTCGTTAAAGCCCAATATTACCGTATTTATGTGGTTCCGTCATTGTTTGTGCAAACTTCTGTGCGTATTTGGCACAGCTGACATGCGTTTGGACGCTTGGTGGGTTTGAGTTGACTGTGTTGAGCGCTGTCAGCTACGCATTTTGGCTTATGGTGCGTTCAGGGCAGCTGGGATGTTTGTGTTTTGGTTCACTGTGGTCTGTGTGCAGGACGTTTTGGTGGTGAGCTGTTTAAAACGTTTTTTTTTTGTTTTCTTTGTCTACCATCATGGAGTTTGATCTGGACAGTTTTGTGGAACAGCCCACATTGGAGGCATTGGCTGACTGTACAAAAGAGCAGTTGCTGTGTGTAGCAGACCATTTTAAAATTGCTGTAGATAGATGCACTAGAGGGAGACGATCGAAGGGGAATTGGTCTCGGAGTTAGCTCATATTGGGATTTTTCCTGCTGCCCTGGTTCCTAAAAGTCCAGTAGGTTCTCCGTTTAGAACTTATGAGGTGGATAAGGAGGTGCGTTTAAAAGAAATCGAATTCGAAATGCATCGAATGGATAACAAAACTGCTAGGAGGAAGGATGAAGCTGAAGCTGCTATGAGGAAAGCAGATCTTACACAACAAACCGCTCTGAGAGAAAAAGAAATTATGTTTGAACAACGGAAAATGGAGATAGATGCTGAAATCCGTTTAAAGGAACTGTAGCTTGGAGCTGGACCTTCACTGCCTAAGTCTGATGTGTTTGATGTGTGTAAAAAATTTTGGTTTGTTCCTCTGTTTAAGAACATGACGTGGATAAATATTTTACACTTTTTGAACAGGTTGCGTAGACGCTCAAATGGCCCGTTGATGTTTGGACTTTGATACTTCAGAGTGCTTTGACTGGAAAAGCGCAAGAGGCGTATGCTTCTCTTTCTGCCTCGGATAGCCAAAATTTTGATACAGTGCTATTTTCCGAGCGTATGAGCTGGTGCCTGAAGCATATCGACAGAAATTTAGAAAGTTGAGAAAACAGTATGATCAGACTTATGTTGGTTTTGTTAGGAACAAGGAAGCTCTGTTTGATTGTTGGTGTGCTGCAAATAATGTGTCGGACTGTGCACAACTTAAGCAGCTTGTTCTGGTGGAGGACTTTAAAATTGGGTTGCCAGATAAGATTTCCACGTATTTGAACGAAAATAAAGTCTCAGATGTGTCTAAGGCTGCGGTGCTCGTGGACGAGTACATATTGACACATAAATATAGTTTGGGTCATCCACATGATTTCTATAGGTTTGACAGAGCGGATAGTAAGGGGGAAGAAGATGCAAACACTGGCCCTCATTCACGAACCGTTCGTACGCACAGATTTGTTCTTAAACTGTGCGTACGAGTGATTTAGGATCATTTGCGGCATTCAACAATGTTTTCGTATCCTACGATTTTTTTCAGATACGAACAAAATTTACGAGTGGTCCGGACCTGTCGTATATTTTAGGAGCGTCAGTCTGCTGTCATCCAGACGGATCTTCTCCACGAATAACTTCATATTTCGTTATTTAGAAAATATTTTGGGTTTAAAAAAATCACGCACCATAATTATTCTTGACAATAGGTTATTCTGTTTGAATTAGAATTATAATTTTAAGTTTAATTTGTCTGGTGTGTCGCGCAGGCTTCAGTGAGTCGTGCGCTCCCCTTGGTCATCAAAGCCCTCCTCATATTAACACCCAGGTACATAAAATTCCCATACACCGCCGCAGAACAAGTACGAATTAAGACTGATTTTCATGCTATTGCTGGACTGCTGTGCCAAACACCATCGGAGCAATAGATTATTATATCTGATTCGAAATATAACCTGCAGAATGTGGTTGCGCGATGACGAGCGCGCATGACTCATTTGTGCTGCAAAACATGTTGGCATGCGTCTGCGCAGCGTGGCATTTATTGTCCATCCATCTCGCAGACTATTCCTTGACCACCTCCTGTCCGTGCTGCGGCGAGACGTTTGTTTGAAGCCATTTTCAGATCAAACCATTTATTCTTGATTTCTGATACTGTACGACCCACGGGACACACAACATATGCACTACAATATTAATATGAAGTTAACTGTAGTTTCGAGACATTTTAAAATGCTTCTGTTCAAAAACACATCCGACACTTGCGGGGGGGGGGGGTGGGGGGTAGCGGTGCGCCACAGCTCTTCTGAATAAGTGAAACTATAATGTAACACAGTACACTAAAATTAAAGATATTTGACCATCCGACACTTGCGGGGGTGGGGGGGTAGCGGTGCAGAGCAGAACTTCAATCTCCGAACGCGTGAAGTTCTTTTTACTTCTTGATTTAGAATGAATGGACACTTCCTGCTGTCAAAAGGCAGGAAACGTGGCCTTATATGGTGTTTTGAGGGGTGGGAATTATGTAAATGACCTCTCCGCGAGCACGCGCAGGTGGATGGAACAGGTGGGATTCATCAACTTTACGCAACCCGTTTACACACGTTTCCTGTGGATAGAAGACTTTGTTGAATCTGACGTGGCATGTTCGTACGAACGCTTCGTACGCACAGAAGTAGGAGAAATTTAGGATAAATACAAACATTTTCGTGAATGAGGGCCACTGTTTTTTTTAGATGATGAGTCACGGGTACCGTTTGTGCGAGGTGGGGGTAAATTCTCGTCAGATCGTGGGGCGGATTTGAAGTCGGAGGTAATATATTTTTATCGTAAAGAAGTAGGACACATTGTGGCTAATTGTCCGGTTTTGATGGAGAGGAACTCAAAGCCAGTCGCTATGTTTTCGACTTTAGGGAACGGTGCACAGTCCCCTTCCACTAATATACAAGATACAAGAGCTTTTATTAACATTGCACCAGTTCTCACCAATTACAACGTGATTATGTATACACAGTCATCCAGAAGAGGGGTAGAGAATGTAAAGCTGCTGCTTATTCAAAACACATGACATGTTCTTCAGCGCGGCCTCTCTCATCCGTCTCGGGATGAAGGTCAAAGGTGTGAAAAAAAGGTAAGAAACCATGAGGGTTACAGCATTAGTATTAAAAAAAATGTATCACATTTTGTCTGCAAGACACCGCATGACACAGTAAAAACCATACCATAAGCACATAAGGACAGTTACATGTTGCATGTTGAGAGAGAGACTGAGGCAGGGAGGATCTGTCCATGATACATTCCGGATGCCTCCGATAACGCTCATAGAAAAGTTCTCCTGGGGGGGGGGGGTAGCAGACAAGACAAACAGCAGCTATTTTGTCCACAGTAAGCACATCTCAGGAGAAATTAGATATCCAGCCTTTTCCAAGGTTGTTTCCAAGGGAGTCAGATAAGAATTCACAAATATTTTCACATCAGGCACACATTGTAATTTCTGTGGCCTTCAGTCTGTAAGGGCGATTCTGTTCCAAAGTGATCCAATTCGGGACTTTTTCCACTGATCCAAGCTCTGACCTCAGATGTTGACCACAGCTGACCAGAGTCCCAATCCGAGGGTGATCTGTTCACCCTCTGGATAAGCTCGCAAACAGCTGATTTCTGATGTTGACCACAGCGTCCAGAGTCCAAATCCGTGGGAGAGCTGTTTCACCCTCTGGATAAGCTCACAAACAGCTGATTTCTCGAGGTCACGGCACAGACCAGACGTCGGGTGCTCCAGGCATTAAGACCTGCTGAAGTCTCCCTCATTTTGCGATAGACCAGTGCTCCACAAACGCCAAAAAAAGCAAAGCGCTGCCATCATAATCCAATATAATCCAAGATTCTTCACCTCCACAGAGCACTCCCAGGAATCCACGGAATCCATGGCGGAATCCATGGCGTATCCTCCGTCACTCTGTGAGGGTGGGAAGGCTCCCCTTGTGCCGTTCCTTCTGTAGAGATCTTGTTTGTAGAATCGAATGCCCAAACCTCCAATCCATCTTAATTTGCGTTTGAGGTGCTTAGCTGAGGAGCTGCTAGCAGCGGGGGGGGGGGAGGACGGGAGAGGGAAGGGCTGGGACTGCCTCAGTCGAGAGCAAGGTTGAATATGTCATGCGAGGGGGATGTTTTCAAACCTTTTATTATGAACGGGTTTATATCAGTGTCACCTTCAAAGGAGAAAGTCCCTGTTAAGATATTGCGGGACACGGCTACCTCTCAGTCTCTTATCTTAGATGGAGTTTTACCATTGGATGCTCAGTCTGTGAGAAGACCTGGAATTTCTATTAGGGGTTTGAACATGCAGGATGTGAGGGTGCCTACGTGCGGAGTCAACGTCCAGTCTGAGCTTTGGTAAGGTAATGCTGTGGTTAGTGTGCGTCATAGTTTTCCCATAGCGGGCATCTCCATGGTTATGGGGAATGACTTGGTTCGATGTCATCCAGATGCACAAATATGAGAATGTTCAAAAAGTCTCTCAAAATGTCATTGACCAATGTTTGAAAAACTGCAGAGGCATTGGTGAGACCAAATGGCATGACTAAATACTCAAAATGTCCTAGAGGGGTCTTAATGCTGTCTTCCACTCATCACCTTCCTTGATTCGGACGAGGTGATAAGCATTACAGAGATCCAATTTGGAAAATATTTTGGCAAAGTGCAGTTGTTCATGGATGGAGTCTATTAGTAGTAAGGGATATTTATTCTTTATAGTGATCTGATTTAATCCTCTATAGTCTATGCAGAGACGTAAGGTTTTGTCTTTTTTAGCCACAAATAAAAATCCTGCCCTAACAGGAGAGGTGGAGGGACAAATTATCTCAGAGTTCAATGATTCAGAGATATATTCTTTCATAGAGTCATGTTCTGGACCAGACAAATTGTAAAGGCGTCTAGAAGGAAGAGGAGCCCCTGGTAGTAAATCAATCACACAATCATAGGGACAATGGCCCTCATTCACGAAAATGTTCGTATTTTTATCCTAAATTTCTCCTACTTTTGTTCGTACGAAGCGTTCGTACGAACATGCCACATCAGATTCAACAAACCCTTCTATCCTCACGAGAAGTGTGTAAACGAGCTGCGTAAATTTAATGAATCCCACCTGTTCTACCAACCTGCGCGTGCTCGCGGAGAGGTCATTTACATAATTCCCACCCCTCAAAACACCATACAGTATAAGGCTACATTTCCTGCCTTCTGACAGCAGGAACAGAGGCGGCTGCCACTAGAGGGCGCTAGGGGCGCCGCCCCTCCTTGGAACTGCAGCTCTCCTTCTTTACCATTTGAGGATTTAATTTTTTTTTTTTATAAAAGTGAAATAATAAAATAAAAATATTTCGAAATGCATGCATATATGTTTTTAGTTGTGTAGGATAAATATTTTATGAGTAATTGTTTGTTTCAAAAAACGTTTTCTGATTTGACGTACTTCCGGTTTCCCCGCTCGGCGCCGCCTGCGGCTATTCCATTGAATCTAATTATAACTAGCGGCCGCTAGCGGCCGTAGTTATTTTATGTCCCATCTGTCCAAAACTATTGAACTGTACAGGTCGCATTTTCCGTCGCCCTCGAGCCTGGACTCGTCTCTTATCGCCACGGATCGCCAGCGCTTCCGGTTCGAGCCAGGAGGGAGGGGGGAGCGGGGGATTCTCTCTGTTTACACCTTCAGAGCTGACACACGCAACTAGCGACGTTGAACAGCAGTAATTATTAATGGTGCCTTTCTACACAGGTAAGCAAGTAATATTAAGTGAGTTTAATGAATCGCTACATGAGCAAAGTTTGAGCTGATCTCTGTGTGCGTGACGTGGTGTGTTGTGTTGCGGTCAGTCAACAGTACAGCAAGGGCTTGCTGTCTCTCCAACAGTAGCTAGCTACAAGCTGTGCTTATCTGTGGTGTATTGTACAACATTATAAAAGTTGCTAGTTATTATAAACCCGAATGTCTGAAGACGACTCCTGTCTGTCCATCTTCAGCTCATGTCATGAACTGTTTTACTCCTCAGTGTCTGTGTTAAAGGTTCAGTATGTAACATTTTTTATAAACATATTTCTTCACTCTGCCACATCTCCTGACAGTAGCTACAAGACAGATGCTTAAACTGCTAAACTTCAGCAAAAAGAGGAAAATATTGATGAGTAGCAAAACACTAAAAGTAGCAATTTTTTTGCTGAAAGTATCAAAATGCTAGTTAAAAGCAGTGGTGGAGGAGAAAGTACTCAAACACTGTACTTAAGTAAAAGTACAAATAAACAGACAAAAATGTACTCTAGTGTAAGTAGAAGTACCACATTAATGTTTTTACTTAAGTAAAAGTAAAGAAGTATTTGCTTTTAAAAATACTTAAAGTATTAAAGTAAAAGTACTTGCTGAATGTATTACCTAATGCAATGGCCTACAGTATCATTAAGTGTGCGTACTGTATGTATATTTTCTGTAATACTTTAAAAGTGTTGTTCCAGTTTAAAGAACAATGCTGCAGATAGTGCATGATTTTATTGTGTGACACCGTTCACACTTGGGCTTGTGATTCTGTGTGCGTCAGAATTTCAGGGATGACCTGCAGGTTAAATGTCATTAAATAAAATAAGAAAGAGGAATGATTATACCTCTGAATTTTTTTATTTAACACAAAATAAAACCAGTAAAAACATTGAAGTAAAAGTTGTCTGATGAAAAAAGGAGCATTAGACCTAACAAAGGAATAGACATTGATCACTTCAACTCCAGTTTGTCATCAATGGGAGAGAGAATCTGTCCTGCTGTACTGAATAGTCTTTCAATAATCTTTCAATATTTTTTTTAATAAGGCCATGGGTGGTGCATATCTTCTAGCTGATTCTCCACGGTGGAATCCATTGTGGGTGAGAACTGGTCCCAGGACCAAGATGGAAACGAGGACTGGAAACACAACAAAAAACAAGGTAAGTGTCTCTCAAAGTACTGTACTCACAAACTGGCTAGAAGCATAAATACCATGAGTAGGCATCAATGCTCCAGCGAAGAGTATGACTTGACTGCAGCCTTAAGTATAGGTAGAGCTCATCAGGTGGATCACAGTAAAATAAATCATTTTTCTTCCCCATAAATCAGTTATTTAAAATCTAATCTGGAATCATTCCTCCTTGTTAGACTTGAGTTGACCTGTTTAAGTTGGGCCCAAATTTGTTATTATCTTTTGATTTATTTTTCATTGAAATTGTAATGATTTCAGTAAACCCAGATTGGTACGAGACCCGGAACGAGACAAGACTCCACAAGATAGAAAATTAAACTGTGTTTATTTTGTGCAGGTGACTATTTACAGGTGATCCTCTGGAGCTCCTGAGAAACAAACAGGATGTCAGATGGATTGGAATAAGAGTGGTCCTTTGATTATTCGTGATGTTTTTCCTCTTACAGGTTGGATGGTTTGAGTAGAGCGTGAGAGTGAATCCAAGTGAGTCCAGAGGATGGTGAACCAGTTCCACTCCACAGATGGATGGCTTGGAGGATCAGGCACGAGGACCAGGAACTGAACCCAAGGCGAGCCAGAACAGAAAGGGATCCACGAACACAGGAGAACTGGAGGCACAGAGAACAAGGTTAGAAACTCTTTTTGAGGAAACAAACAGGCTGAGAGCATAAATACCATAAATAGCTCAATGCCCCAGCGAAGAGTAGAACTTGACTGCAGCCTTATATAGTTGAAGGTCTCTTCAGGGAGATGACCGGCAGCTGTGGTAATTGGCGGCCATCTTGGGTAGGAGCTGCAGCCAGTAGAACTCTCACAGAAATTTAATTATTTGTTAGTTTATTTTTGGAACTATTAAATTGAATTATTTGGTGGATTTTTGAACACCTTTGTCCTTATTTAAGTCTGGACCCTCACAATTCTATTTACATTATGAACTTGTATTACTAAAATAATTATAACAGAATATGATAGAAGTTGTCCAAAAATTGAAAAGTGGAAGCAGAACACTCCCATTCTCTTTTCACACTGATGCCTCAAACAAGGTGAAGATGAACCATGTTTAATTAATAATAGTGTTATACAAATGGATACAACTGATATATACAAATAAAAACATGAACAAACTTACTTTACAGTATACAAACATAATTATGCATACTTCTACACATGCTTAAATTTTTTTTATGGCGCCCCCCCCATAAACAAAAATCACCAGCCGCCACTGAGCAGGAAGTGTCCATTCATTCAGAAACGAGAAGTAAAAAGAAGAACTTCACGCGTTCGGAGATTGAAGGTCGCGCTGTGGCGCACCGCTACACCCCCCCGCAAGTGTCGGATGTGTTTTTGAACAAAAGCATTTTAAAATGTCTCGGAACTACAGTTCTTCATATTAATATTAGTGCATGTTGTGTCTCCCGTGGGTCGTACAGTATCAGAAATCAAGAATAAATGGTTTGATCTGAAAATGGCTTCAAGAAAACCTCTCGCCGCAGCACGCTAGACAGGAGGTGGTCAAGAAAGTCTGCGCTACCGAGATGGATGGAAAATTAAATGCCATGCGCACCTTGCGCAAGACGCGTGCCAACAGCATGCGTGTTCAAGCTGTGATAAAGCCGAGGACCCACTCGTGCGGCGCGCACGGACCATCCCCGGGGCACGGGGGGGCCCGTGCGCCACGCGCGGGGGGCGCA
>JBBPBX010017925.1:17101-46231 GCA_038048925.1 Garcialebias charrua
CGTGGGGCACGGGGGGGGGCGTGCGCCACGCGCAGGGGGCGCACGGTGGTCGACGCAGGGCACGGGGGGGTTGAAGCCGCTTTATTTTAATTTAACCAATTTGTGTCGTTGCATTTAATTTGTTTTAAACTCAGAATATTTTCTAAATAACGAAATATGAGTTATTAGTGAAGAAAATCCGTCTGGATGACAGCAGACCGACTGCTCCTAAAATAAACGACAGCCATGGACCACACGTAAATTTTGTTCGTATCTGAAAAAAATCTTAGGATACGAAAACATTGTTGAATTCCACAAATGATCTTAAATCACTCGTACGCACAGTTTAAGAACAAATCTGTGCGTACAAACGGTTCGTGCATGAGGGCCATTGTAACTGTAACGATGGGGCCTTTTGTTTACTAAACACAGGAGCAAGGTCATGGTACACTGTAGAGATCTTAGACAAATCAACTGGATTGGATACCTTAGAATGTTTAACAGTAGAGGGGACAGCAATTCTTAAACATTTCATTAAATAGTGTAGGTTCCATTGTTCCACTCTTTTTACCCTCCAATTATGTAATGTAATTTATTTATTTGATAGGGACAGACACACATCGACATAGACAAACTGAGTAAAACAGCAGTCCCATGTTTGCATCATAGTGCAATAGCAACAAGCTAATTCGCAGCACTTGTCCCTAGATACTAGATTAATCATGGGGTTGTGTTCTCTGAGCGTAGGAAAACCCAGGATAAGCTGTGTAATGGGTGATTCAAATACAAAAAACTCACTGTGTTCATGATGGTTTCCGGAGATCATGAGACGTATCGGTAGAGTCTTCTTATGAACTGAAGCGAACTTCTGACATGTTAGTCCGGCCATCGTCAGTGGAGTGGGGGGAGGTTGTGTAGGGATGGCTAGGAGCTCAACCAAGTCTTGGCTAATGAGGTTCTGCTCAGCCCCAGAGTCCACTAAAGCAGTAACTGACTTGCTTTCTTGATCAACAGTAAGGGTGGTGTTAAGTTCCAAGCGAGAGACAGGAGAAGAGTTTCTCACCAACATCTCCTGTTTTATTGGTGAGAGGGGCCGTTTCCCAAAAGCAGGCAGCGAGCAATAAAATGTCCTTGTTCCCCACAGTAGATACAAAGTACAAGCCCTATTCTTAATCTTAAAAAGCTAAGTCTGGTCCTCTGGACATTCAAAAAATAAAACAAAACAAAGCAAAAAATTGTAGAAACGTTTCGTCTTTCGTCCGAAAGACTTCCTCAGTCTGAGATGCTGTATTCAGCTCAGTCTTATAAATAGCACCCTCTCACAGTGGATCAACCAGTTGGTTGATGACAGCCGAAACCAGCTGCTCACATGATCAAGGAGGACCATCAGCCTAACGATGGATCGTTAGCACCCTGATGGTTGTTTGTATCAGGAGGGCTGTGATCAGTCTTATATCGGGGAAACTAAACAGCCACTGGCCAAAAGGATGGCCCAGCACAGAAGATCAACATCATCAGGTCAGGACTCTGCGGTCTACACTCATCTCCAGGCCAGCGGTCACTCTTTCAGGGATGAAGATGTTCACATCCTTGATAGAGAGGAACAATGGTTTGAGAGAGGAGTAAAGGAGGCCATCTTTGTGAAAAGAAACTGTCCATCATTAAACAGAGGTGGAGGCCTCCGGGTTCAACTGTCCCCCTCTTACAATGCTGTTATTGGCTAGTATCACTCAGCCCTCTATGGCCTAAATTTTCTTGATTTCTCAACTTTAAACAATACGTTCAAAATAAATTGGATCAGTTTCTTAAAAATCCCTCCTCAATCTGGAATTTTATACCTAATTATTTATTCTCTAAACTTGGTGGCCTTAAATTGGTTCTTCTTTGCAACTACAACATTGAAAAACTTCCCATAAAGCTATCTAATTTCCATAAACAAATGCTTCTTTCCTGGTCTTTAATTTACAAGCACAATTTGATTTGATTTGATTTGATGTTTATTCATTCATTTTAAAAGAACAATACAAAACAGTTTCATCAGATACAAGAATACAAGTAGGATAAAATGAAAGGAGCAGAAAGAAGATGAAATCTTATTATATCTGCCCCTTATTTCACAGTTTGTTCAACCAATGATAACCTTCAAACTACATCACAAAATGAATAACTCTACTTAATTTTTCTAACTGTAATACACAAACTACTAAAATCTCTACTTAATTTTTCTAACTGTAATACACAAACTACATCACAAAATGAATAACTCTACTAAATTTTTCTAACTGTAATACACAAACACACTAAGCTACATCATAAGTACAACATAAGTGTAATACACAAACACACTAAGCTACATCATATAAATTTCACAATTTCTCACCCCATCAATATTATATTTGGAACAATGGAGACATTTTGTACAAACGTAAGTCTTTATTCTTGGAAAATTGGTTTGAACATGGAATCATCTTAGTTCAGCAGCTATTTAATCCCAATGGTGTTTTAATGTCTTATTCTGAACTTCTAAACAAGTTTGGCATTCCTATACCACCAAAGGAATACGCGTTTGTTTTTGACGCTATCCCGTCTGGTGTTATAATGCTTCTTAAGTCCTCTATAACTCCTTCACTGACTCCACCAAGTTTGAACCCTGCTGACTCTAGTATTGGTCAAATCTGTTTTTCCACTAAAAAGACAAAAAACAACCGTGATATACGTGCCTTATTCCAGAAGGACATGGTCTCTGTTCCAAATGTTGTCTCTTATTGGAATAACCTTGCACCAGACCTGAACTGGAAAAAAATCTGGTGCCTTCCATCTAAATATTTGGTTATTAATAAAATGAAAGAAGTATCCTTTAAGATTATCCATCGTTTTTATCCCTGCAAGTCTTTCCTTCAACGATACAAAAAGGACATTGACATGAACTGCTCATTCTGCCAACTCTGTGAAGAAGATCTCTGTCATTTATTCTGGTCATGTCCTTTCTTATGTACGTTCTGGCAGGATATTTGCACTTTTATTTCCCAAAACATTCTTGTTGACTTTTCCCTTACTTATGTAAATGTGTTGTTTGGATTCTTTTCTTATCCCATTAATAAAACAAACCATTATTATATTATCAACCTAATTTTATTAGTTGCAAAATACCATGTACATAAATCTAAATTCTCATATCAGAAACCTTGTTTCTTGGTCTTTAGAGAGGAATTCAAACAATATATTAGAACACTTCAGTACTCAAACAATAGTAAAGCCATAAAAACTACTGATTTGTGTACCCACTTCAACATTTTTGTGACTTAACTTTTTTCTCTTTACATATATATTTATATGTGAGCATGTATGTATATGTATAAATACACTTCTCTTTATTTGTGTTTGCTTTATAACCCCCTGGCATTATTCACTTGTTCATTTTGTTCTATAATATTGATATTGTTTCTACTGTTTTGTTAACATTTTTATTTGTTCATTTTGTTCTAATATTGATATTGTGTCTACTGTTTTGTTAACATTTTTATTATCAATAAAAAAATTAAAAAACAACTCCCTCACTTATCTTTCCTTTAAACCTCCTCACTTTAACTTTCTCCCTTATCTCTTGCCAGTAAAATTAAGTTAAAGCTAAGTGCCTGCAGATTTAAGTAATTTAAGATCACATTACTTCACTCTGTTGTTCCTAGAAGTTACGGATGCGTGATTTCATCTATGCTGAGTAAACTATAGGAAAGTGATCGATCAACCATGTACAAATGTTGTGATGTAATTTAATGATTTGTTAATTAAATGATTCAGTTCTGCTGTTTCAATATAAGTAATGTTTCATGACTTTTGCATCTCATCACCTGATCACAGATTTGTGTTTTAATCTGAAAAAGTGAGAACCGGTGCATTATTGATGATAATTTGTGTCAGGAGGATAACCCCTGCTCATTTTTCATCTGGTGGACAGGTAAATCAGTAAAACTGATCACCCCTGAATATCTACATACTCTATTAATCCCCAATGGGGAAATTAATTCTCTGCATTTTTCCGATTGCACATGTTCACACATGTGAAGCAGTGAACTGCCATCCAAGGTGCCTGGTGAGCAGCTGGGGATGTAAGGGCCTTGCTCATGGGCCCAGAGTAGAGCAAATTAGAGTGGAGGATGAAATGATGTAAAACTGATGGTTTTACAGTAAACTGCTGCAACCTTGAGGGTTTCTTTTGTGTTAACGCTCATCATTTTATTAAAGCTGTGACCTCATTCTTGCACACCCTTCAATTTGCCCATCCAGTAAACTTCAGCTCTTCTTTGAGGTTATATCAAGATATCAAGACTCAGGCTCTTCACAGCTATTTCCTAATTACAGCAGGAAAATCAGTTTACTGATTTGGGATTGAGATAGAAGAAGATAATTCACTTTTCATTAAGGGAAAATGGTGAGCAGGGGCTTATTTCTAAATAACTTCTGAGTCAAAAATGTATTTATTCATATAATCTACAATATTTTGTTTGTCTCTCGAGGGTTGTGACGAGGCTTTGATTTTTGTCTCTCTGGGGGATTTATTCTGACGAGATAATCCGTTGCCCACAGGCTGCCTGAGATTAAAAAGTTTCGTGCTGATAGAGGCCTGAAACTAGCACTCTTTGAGATGACACACCATCATGTTTGTTTTATTAGCTCCTTTTACTGAGGCTCAGTAGATCTCTCTTCCCACAAAAGTCCCAAAAGGATGTCATTCCTATAAAATGCAGCAAAGCAAGTGTTCCTCTGAGGATGGGGCACACACCAAGGAGGGGGTGTTTGCACACTGGTGTGTTGGATGCTAAAAGAAATCTACACCTCACAGACGCTCCACGTTCACCTCCATCTGTGGAAAGCTCCTCCATTCAGAAAGTTCAGACCCAATTAACACCCCCAGACTCACAGGAAGACCAGACCTCCTGCTGCCAGAGTGTGACACCGCGAGGAGCTGCAGCTGAACCAACGAGCATGAAGGCTCACACACACGAGCGTAGGACGGTGATGTAATCCACTCTGTGTGTGTTTGTGCGTTTATTGTCACTCGAACAACCAAAAATATCTCATGATCCAGAGACAGATTTTAATGGAACTTTAGGAAAACAATTGTTGAATGGACATTTACAAATGATCAACCATTGGATTCAATCGGATTCAAGATGGCTGCCACAGCTGTTTAATTTGATCTTAACCAGAAGGGCTACAACTTTGTCAGTTGCACAGAAATTGATCTGTGTTTGGTGTGGTAGTTGCTGAGAGTCATCCCCATCTTGTACTTTGAACACCAGCAGATTGCATATTTTTATTTAAAACTTTGGTAAGAAATATTGAAGTCAATCCTGTTTGTTAGCAAAATATCTCACAAACCAATGGCTGGGCTTATTACTGGGTTAGAAAGTCATCATTGGATGTACAGCTCATTAACTTTTGGAGTCAACTCAATTCAAGATGGCTGCCACAACCAACTGACTTTAGTAATCACAAAAAAAAAACTAACTCGTTCAAATGTTCTGATATTGAGCTAAAACGTTACTTCCGGCAAAAATCAGGTTTTACGAACGCCACGTGTAATGAGTTCCGACTTACGTCAAAATCGGGTTACGAACGGTGAGTATGAACAGAACTCGTTCGTAAGTCGANGTTTCTATCTAAATGTCACTTTTGTCATTATCAAGTTTTTAAAGATCGTTTCCTGTCTATTTCATTATTTGTTTTCATTTACTGTATTTTATTAAAAGTTCTCAAGGTGCTTCATTTGTGAATCAGTAAAGTCTTTGTCAAAAGAAATGTCAAGCTCCAGGTGCTCAGTTGGTGTCCAGATAAACATCTTGCAGCTCAAAAGTCCAAAGCAACATCATTGTTAGCTGGACCTGGAGATGTGTAGTTTTAATGCTTAGACTGGGCTTTATGTTTGTTTAAATAAAGTGTCCCAGCTCTCTTAACATAACAGGACCAACCTTGTTAATGTGAAGATACTAATAAGCTTCAGAGCTTTTCAGATTGCTCATCGCTTCGCCATCTGAAGCAACTGTCAAAGTAGCTAAGTATGCTAGTAGCTAAACATGCTAGTCTACGTTATTTTCGGCCACTTCTTCAAGTCGTCCTCCCACCCCTCAACAGCTGTAGGTAGCGGTAAAACAATATCTCCACATTTGAGTTGTGATAGTTTATGTTCCCACATATTTTATGACCTAAAACCTCTGACGAAAACCGGTTAGCGCGTTGCTAGCGTGTAACAAAAGTGCCGGTTCTGACTTTCGGCGGAAGTCGTTCACATAATTCGCGCAAAGCATCATGGGGCGTAGGAATAAGGTGGATAATGTAACACAGTTCACTAAAATTAAAGGTATTTGACCATCCGACACCTGCGGGGGGGTGGGGGGGGGTAGCCACAGCGCCACTGAGAGCAGATCTCTGAACGCGTGAAGTTCCTCCTTTTACTTCGAGTTTGAATGAACGGACACTTCCTGCTGTCAGAAGGCAGGAAGCGTGGCCTTATATGGTGTTTTGAGGGGTGGGAATTATGTAAATTACATGTGTTACGTACAGTTTGTGGTGTTGAATCAATAAATAAAAAATAAACCTGGTGTCTTCATTTTCACAGCATGTTACGCATTGTTTAAAAAATGTAACGAGTCCAGATAGATACTGTAGTTCAGATAAATTTATACATCTCCCACGCTAACATAAATACTGTTTATTATTGTTAAACTGTTATATTTTGCAGCGTGACACGTGAAATGTCTGCCTGCCCTGACTGTCGCGCGTGCGTGCTGCGCGCATGTGGTTGACACAAAAGATCAGCGGGAGATGTTTACATTATCAACGGGGGGTCAGCGAAAAAGATCCACTCTGGAGGCTGGGTTCAAAAACCATCGGAGTCAAAGCCCCCCTCTTTGTGGACTCGTGTCAACGATAAGCAAAGACGCAGAGAGAAAGGAGCGGTTTCACTCAAAACACGCGCCGTGTAAACAGGGCCTTAAAGTAAGAAAGTTTCAGTGAAGAGAAAATGGAGGATGAAAGAAAAGTAGTCATGAGGAGAGGTAATACCTTGATGTGTTTTAACCAGAAACATGGCAGCTCTCCGGCCGATCTCGGCTACACGTTGGTACCCTTGGCAAATCATTTGACGACTTGTTACCTCATGAAGATGGTCAGTCCCCCTCGGTCCAGTTGGTCAGTTCGTTTACCGTTCTTCAGCGTCTCCAGAAGTGTGCCAAGACTCGGACCGTAGGAACGCACGTCCTGGTTGGCTTTTAAAACTTTCCTTGGAGGAAAATTCATTCAGATGGAGCTTTCCAGCTCTTGAAGATGACTTATAACTTGGCATGTTATAAGTCTTTAACTGAATGACGTGTCCTTAGCGTGTGACTGGCGTTCATTTCATCTCATCCTCGTTCATCAAGCCTCGAGTGTCGAAATCGACTGTTAAGTCCCCGATGGGAGCCAGCGCGTCTGGGTTGTCACCCCATTCGCCCTGGGTGGTGTCCTCCAGAGCCATGCTCTCGAGCTCCGGCGTGGGAGTGAGAGGCTCAGTCGTGTCCAGGTCTGTTGGCGCCGCAGCAGCGCCCATGGCTTTGGCGACAAAGTCCGCCCGGTGCCTCCTCACTTCCTCCATGCACATGCACATACTTTGTATTTTTTTTTTAGATTATCCTATATCTTTTTTGCCTGCAGAGGATTTACCTTGTCATGCAGGCCCCATCTTCTCCAAAATGATCCTAATAACAGCAACATAAAATGAATGAAGAGGGGAAACATGGAAAATAATGTCTTAGAAAAACTGTAGTTTCCACCGCACAACACAAGAAGAGCTGTACAGTACTTCATTAAGATCACAGGTTCTGTACAGTATGAAGGTTAATGTATTCATCCCTTGTCCTCCTTGACCTCACTGCAGCCTTCGACACTGTGGACCATAGTATCCTCCTCCACCGTCTTCATGTGGAGGTCGGTCTCTGCGACACAGTCCTGGACTGGTTCAAATCTTTCCTCTCCAATAGGCTGGAATGTGTTAGTCTTGGCAACGCCACGTCCCAGACAGTTGGTGTCTCCTGTGGTGTCCCTCAGGGGTCGGTTCTGGGGCCCCTGCTGTTTTCCCTTTACATGCTGCCTTTAGGTCAAATTATTAATCAGTTCAACATTTCTTTTCACTGTTATGCCGACGATACACAGCTTTACATCAGGACTGGAGCATCCTCATCTTCCACCTTGTCATCTCCATCTTCACTCACTGCCCTCTCTGCCTGCCTGGAGGCAATTAGGGCATGGATGAATCAGAACTTTCTTCAATTAAACTGCTCCAAGACTGAGGCCATACTGATTGGCACCCCTCACCAGGTACAAACATCTCCTATAACAACACTTTCCTTTTCTGGACAAGACATCCCCCTCTCCACCTCTGTTACTAATCTTGGAATAAAAATGGACTCCAATCTTACATTTGAAAATCACATTAAGCATCTGTTTAAAACTTGCTTCTTCCATCTTCGAAACATCTCCAGACTTCGCCCATCCCTAACTTTATCCGATGCTGAGAAGCTCGTCCATGCTTTTGTCTCCTCCAGGCTCGACTACTGCAACTCCCTGTTTATTGGAATCCATGGCAAAAACCTTCAGAAACTTCAATATATTCAAAACAGTGCAGCAAGGATCTTGTTGAGAGTTCGTAAATTTGAACATATTACGCCCATTCTCCATAACCTTCATTGGCTTCCTGTCGCCTACAGAATTCAGTACAAAACTGCTCTCATTACACATCAATGCTTACACGGAACTTCACCAGATTATCTGAAGGATATTCTTATTCCATACTCATCCACCCGCTCGCTGCGGTCACAGAACAGCAATCTCCTTCACATTCCGAGAACCAAATTAAGGACCATGGGAGACCGGGCTTTCAGTGTGGCTGCCCCCCGCCTGTGGAACTCTCTTCCTGACTGTCTAAGAGCCCCACAGTCTGTGGTTGACTTTAAGAGCGGCTTGAAGACCTTCCTTTTCGACCAAGCATACTCTACCTCCTCATGATTCTACTTTTGATCTTAGCTGATATTGTTATTGATTTTAATTGTTTTATTATTTGTTTTATTGACATTTAATTCTGTTGCTCCTTGTAGCACTTTGAGATTTTCATTAATGAAAAGTGCGTTATAAATTGAATTCATTATTATTATTATTATTATTATTATTTAGCTCTTTTGGGGAACCTCATGGCTTGAGGTCCTCCACCGACTCTGTCAGTTCCAGCAAAAGCTTAGAGCTTTAAGAAAGGATCTGTGATCAGAGACTTGTTCTTCCCTGATTGGTCCAAACAAACCAGTGGATGAAGGTCACTCGGATAGGAGAAGATCCGGTTTTTTTAGAACAGAGAAGAAGTTGTTCAGAATGAAGAGAGAGAAACAGATTAGACTGGAGCCAGCTTCATAAAACAACTGATTAAAACTGTGTTCTAACTTCTAACAAAACTGATGAGTTCAGTCTGACAAATTAATTCACTTTCACCATTTGATTCATCATATGAAGAAGTGACCATCATTTTGAAATAACATTGGATTTCCAACTTGAATTAAACAGTTTGAATTAGTCTTTGACTATCAAACATTGATGTCAATAATGCTTACTTAACACAAGGTTATTCATTAACACAAAATAGAGGAATAAGAGAGTCTCTTATGACTTAATGTGTTTTGATTCAAAATAATGTAATAAAATAGTGTTAATGTCTTTTTACTGAATGTATCAGTGAAAAGGTGTCACTGGGACATATCAAAGAGACGAAGGTGTATCAGAGAACACCGTCTGGTTCACTACAATTATAACAACTTTGTCTTTTAACAAAATGCATTTGGATATTTACGGGTAATGCGTTATTCTGAGCCCTTTACATAACTGATAAAATATTATAATCTACCAAATCATGGAACTTCAATAACTTCAGTTGAAAAAATAATGTGCTTGATGGATGACAGTAATGTTTTCATTCTTATAGCTCTTTTCTGTAAAACAAAAATAGGCTTTGTACTGTAATTGTTTTAAACGCTTTCCCCCAAACAGCAATACAATAAATTAAGTGTGGAACAATGATTGTGTTCTATAACAAATACAGAGCTTTATCATTCAATAAGTCTCTGACTTTGTACAGTACTGCAATGGATTTAGCTATTTTTATTCTTACAGAATTTACAGAATAGATGTGTGGCCTCCTTGGATGGAGAGGTTGAGGCTATTCGGTAAATTAAATATGCCAGCAAGACATGCCAACTTTGCCACATATAGTAAAACGTGTGCAATGTCTGGGTTTTCCTCAGTTATAAACTCTGCCATTTCTCTGCTTAGCTCAAATATGGGTAACACTTTATAATAACTACACACTATTAAGCCTTATTTAAGCATTAACAAACATTTAATTAACAATGAAAACATCATTAATTAAGGATGATTCACACTTAATATACTATTAATTAACACACTTGTTAACGCTTTATACATAAAGAATAATGAGTTCCAAAACCTACGTACTCAATGTTTATTCATGCTTAATAACTCATGAATTAACTATGCTATCTATATTTGTAAATGCACAAATTAATGTGCTTTCACCACATGTATTAAATGCTTACTAATTGTTAAATAATGTTTGAATTCACTATCTATTAATCCTGCAATGCATCATTAACTAAGGCAGTTGCTAGTAGTTACTTAAGTGTATTTGTGAACCATTCTAAAGTGAAGACTATTCATGCTTTATTAAGGTTTTGTTAATGTTTCATAAATCCTAAATAGCCACAAGTTATTTTTCCCTTGTGGAAATCAGACAAAATGATTTCACTATCTATTAATCCTGCAATGCATCATTAATTAAGGCAGTTGCTAGTAGTTACTTAAAGGTTCAGTATGCAGTTTCTGTAGAACTGCAGAACTTAGAAATATTTTCAACAGGCAAAGCATTCTGATCCCTCCCCCTCAGAGCCATATGTGGCTCTGCCCCCTTGTGGTCTGTTGAATTTCAAATTCAAGCTCTGTTTTTATTGGCTGATTCAAATTCAAGCTCTGTTTTTAATTGGCTGGTTACAAACTCTGTTTTTATTGGCTGTCATTGTCCTGGTCACTCTGTGTTTTTAGTGTTTTTATAAATGCTGATAGAGAAGCAAGGGGACTATAGTTTTTTTTAGGGATGCACCGATCCACATTTCTCCTTTCCGATCCGATACCGATACTTAAGAACTGGGTATCGACCGATACCGATACTTTTCCGATCCGATACTGTTCAGGTATGTGAATCTGTATAATGAAATATTTGTACTGAGACTATAAAGTTATGTGTATTTTGGAATGTTTTCTATACTATAAAGACTATACTGTTAAAGTTTGTGAGTTTCCTGTTGTGAGTGTCTTCATTGGTTTTAACTCACATAATGTTAAGACGGCAGTCACAGAATATGATGGAACACAAGTGCTCTTTGAAGCTGGATCGGAAATATCGGCAGGTTGGATCCGATATCCGATACTTAAATTATGCTGGTATCGGATACCGATACCGATACTGGATCGGATCTGCCCCATCCCTAGTTTTTTTCAGAGATTACTTTGTCTAACATCAGTTTGTCAGTAGATAGTGACTGGGTGAAGAAATATGTTAAAAATATATTGTTTGAAAAGTTACAGACTACATTACAATCTTACATACTGTAGCTTTAAGTGTATTTGTGAACCATTCTAAAGTGAAGACTATGCCCAGCTGTTTATCCGCATTTTAACATGTTACATCGGTGTCCATCAAACATCTGAGGCTGCCAGGCACACATGGATGCGAGCTCCCGGCCCCAGCAGGCGTCTCGGACCGCCACCAGTCGGGTCCGTTAGCATTAGCATGTTAGCTCGTGGTCCCTCCACTAAATCTTGCTGTCTGCTGCTTCACGCGTTCCACAGCGTCTTTGTCCTTGGTCTATCTGTCCCTACGCAAAACCGCCGTTCAGCTGCAGCGCATGTGTCCGCGCGGAGCAACCTCTGAACCAACAAGGTTTGGCTGTCGAAGCCGGAGCTAACCGAAGCTAAAAACATAGCCACCGGAAACTGTCGGAAACTACCGGAAATTGCGTAATTCGGCTTAAAAATAACAATAAAAAATAATTGTAATAATAATACTTTATTTATATACCCAGTTAAAACAACCACAGCTGCAACAAAGCTGAAATAAAGAACATTTAAACCTAAATTATTTTTTAAAATTATTATTATTATTATTTTTTTTTTTTTGTCTGATTTCCACAAGTGAAAAATAACTTGTGGCTATTAGCCACAAGTTATTTTTCACTTGTGGAAATTGAAAAATAACTTGTGGCTATGTAGTGGGCATGACCTTGTCCAGATGTAGTGGGCATGACCTTGTCCACTTTTAAGACACCTGTGTACTTTTGAACTGTCCAGTGATGACCTTTACTGACCTCTCAGTAAAGCAAGACATTTACTACAAAATCATTCATTAAGCTGTAATCTGATAAATATAGTCACCAAAAGAGACTATTTCTATCTTTGATTTTAGGCTGATGTGATCAAAAGAATAACTTTTGTCATTTTCATGATGTGTGCTTTTAAGCTGTGTCATTCTGTAAGAGTTAAACTGTGTTCACTGCTGTGTTTAAAGGTGAAGCCTTCGGGTCACAGAGACCGGACGGTTTTGTTTAGAAACTCAGAGACAGTCTCATGAGCAGGGCTCCAGCTTTATCTATCTTTTTCCTAAACATTTCTCTCTGCTGCTGCTTGTAACCTTGGGCCTGATAAGGCAAGTGAACTCCTCTCTGTGTTCCTGCTTTTTAAGTTCTAAGCTTGTGCGGAAACGCTTCAGAGTTTGCTGGGAATTTCGAAAGAGATGTGAACCTTTCCCAAGAGCTGGGTACGTTTTGGTCAAGAGCTAACGACCTGCGTCTTCAGCTAAGGACTGATAACAGGCTGTTATGAGTCCACCTCGAACGAGCGTTTGTTATTCCTTCCTGGAATAAATTATCTTGAGCCAAGAAACCACGACTGTCACGGCTTCTGCCGACGAAAGCGAGTATCACCGACACCGACAAGGTAAACACGTCTGGAGTCCAGCTTGGACTTGCGGGACCGACGACTCGTCAGTCCAAGGCTGACCACAGCTCTTTGCCAGAACCAAGGCGGACGTCTTAAGGTAAAGGAGCAGCTGTTTGCTTGCTGGAGGTGTGATGATATCTTAGCTGGACGCGTACGGAAGAGTGTCATCTGGTTTCATAAATGCAAGATAAACTTCCTCTCTTAACCTCCCAATTCTTCTTAAATCTTTCCTCCTACTCTTTCCCCTCTCAATCTAAGCTGGAAACTATTTTAAGTTTAAAGAGCCCTCAGACTAAATATGTTTACATCCAATATTGATGTCTGTTGTGTTAAATTTAAGTGTGCTGACGTATCTGAATTGAAAGAAAGTGAAATCATGTCAATCAAGTGTAATGGTGTTAATTTAGTTGATTTATTTTAAATAAATGATAGTGTCTCTTTGACATATCAAACTAAGTTAACGTCTTTGTCACTTAATGGCTCTGTTTATTTATCCATCATAAAGATCACAGAAATATTGGGTAAACTGAAAAAGAACAGAATCCGTGAATTTACTATTCAATCTGAATAAGTAAATTAATTAAGGTAAAGAGGTCAGTATTAATATTGACCTCCTCATAACCCCTTACATCTGGTGGCCTCGTACGTGGTTCTGAAAGTTTATTGATATCTGTGGTCTCAGTCATGAACTGTAACGTCATGTTTGCATATTGGGATCCAAGTTTTAGACTCTAACAGATTAATTATTTTGGCTGGAAAAGTGTTCAGAACGATTGCAGGACTGCAGTTAATGACATTTGAAGCTGAAATTGTTATTTGTTCAACTTTTGAAACGCTATAAGTAGTTTGGTGGGGATCTGTCTCGCTGTGTGGGAAGTGTTTGGTGGTTCTGATAAGGACCCGGTCCAGATTACGTTGCACAAGCTGAGGCAATCTCACTGCAAAATGACCGCCGAGTCAAATTGCCTGAAAGCTAATTTAACATCTACAAGATTGCTGTTGTGGTATTTTACATTTTAAAGAAGGTCGAAGCAGCATATATGTTAGAACGTTGTCGGATAGTGGTTCTGAAACCCGAATTCTGCTCCTTTAAAGTGGACGGAACCGACCTGAACGCGCTCCGAGAGAGTCCGTGTTTGTTCAAACAGCTGCAGTGCTGTGTTACTAAGCGTAACTAAGTTTGCCTGTCTAGATGTGCGCGCCGCATGTTTCAGAATTTTGGGAAGTTAAATTGTAGCGTTTGAGTTGTTTTAAGAGTCTATGAAGTTGTGGTCTGCTGTGCAAGCTAACGTTAAGCAACGTGTTCTACATGTTTGTTTATGAGCTGTGATTGGATGAAACGAGTACTGTGTGCTGTCAATCACTCATGTAGCGAACGCTGATTCGCTGTTGTGTGCTGTCAATCACTCTTGTGGCGAACGCTGATTCGCTGTTGTGAGCTGTCAATCACGTCGCACGCCGTTGCGACCAGCCCACTTTGTCGTCATTTCCGGCGCTACATTGGTCGAAGGTAAGAAACTACATTCGCCATTAATGCTTGGAGAATGAACTACATATGCTGTGATTGATTGGTTGACGTCACGTATCTGTGTAGCGAGCTCCGCCTCGCTCAGCACAGCAGAGCTGGTGACGCGCTGCGTCGACCCGCCTATTTGTGTCGTCATTTCCTGATGCACTTTGAGTGACAAGCAGACGCAGTTCACACACACACGGTGAAAAGTGGTTTCACTAAAAGTTTAAAAACTCATTTCAAGCCATCTAAACCAGTCTAATAACATAGATTTGTCTCTGACAAGAACGTGGTTCGAGCGTTTATCACTGATACACTAGAAACTAACTCTGAAAAGGTTGTTTTTAGTTTAAATACTGAATAAACAAATTCAGTCTCCACGTGATAAATTTAAGACTCCAAGCTGCCCCCTGTTGGTTAAAAGACGTTGACAGATGAGCTTTCTCAAAAACATCATAAAAAAGTCAGCATTTTTATGGTGAATTACCAGCTTTTAAAAAATTGTTCTGTACACAAACAAAAAACTCCTGTTTATTCTAAATACAAATTTTAGAATAACAGAGGTACAGACAAACGATTCATGCTCATTTTAAATACTGAAGAGATTTAAAATAACACTCAAAAGGGAATTTTTATTTGATTTTCAAATTAAATAAAAAAAAAAAAAATGATGGAGAACAGAGCATTTCCACATTATGCTCTTCACATCTCTGAATTTTAAACAGAATTGTTGTACATCTGTACACTTTTAGTTAAAAATTGCATTTTTAACGTTTTTCTGTGTAAAATTAATGACTCCAGTTTATTTTAAATAAAAAGTTTAAAATAACAAACAAAAGTACAGTTTTCACTCCAAAGAAAGCAGACCAGATTTGAACATGTCACAAGACAACAAATGGATAAAAATCACTGATTTTTATTTGAAGTAACATCATTACTGTACTGTTATGCTGAGCGCACGAACACTCGTTTATTTTAAATAAAAAATTGTTTAAAATAACGAACAGAACGTCCTTTTTCACTCCTGATAACTGTCAAATGCAGTACAAAATCAGTTTCACTGAGACTGCAAGACATCTTTTTAAAGGCATGCTCAAGCAGCATCCTGTCACATTTTAGTGAAGTCATTGCATTTAAGTCAGCCCTCTTTTATAAGCGTTTGAGTAAGAAAAAACGGAAATCAGGCTGCTTGGGTTAGTTAGTAACTGTTGTTTGAACGTAAGTTCTATTTTAAAGTTAACACTGCAAGAGTGCATTTAACTTTTACAAAGTTCATTGAGGGTAAAAACCTGATATAAGGTACCTATGAATACTTATTACACAGTGAAACACGTAAACCTCAGCTGATTAGTTTATTTGACTCAGTGCTACATTAAAAGTGAATATTTATTTGCAAACACTAACATGAGAACAATCTTTTGATTTTTTTCACACAAAATCAAAACTAAAAGATGGGAGATAACAATTATGATCAAGCTTTACAGCTGCTCACAGCAAAGCTTGAATCGTTAAGGCTTAGTAACATTCGCAGAAGAGAAACTTTTCAACAAGAAAAACTTAAGTTAAAACGTGAGATCAAACGAATTCAAAACAAAAAGATGGGAGATAACGATTGTGATGAAGCTTTACAGCTGCTCACTGAAATACTTGAATTGTTAAGGCAAGATAACATTCGCAGAAGAGAAAATTTTCAACAAGAACAACTTGAGTTAAAAAGTGAGATTGAGCAATTAAAAATAAAACGGCGTGCTATAAATGGTTTTGATGTTCGTCAACTCCCTGACCCGATCTGGTTAAAAACAAAACCAGAGCGTGAACTACATTACCAAGAAAAGGTCAAATCCCACTCGCTGGAGCTGGAAGGGACAAGTTCATCAACTCCCTCTCCTAAAAAAGGCGAGAAGAAACATGTTTTTCGAACTAACAAACCACGACAAACTGATGCCCAGGTGGACTATGAACCGCAGTGGCTCAGACAAGACCCAGAGTACCTAAAACGGTTTCAAAAGGGGGGCGCACGCCCACGACATGAAGGTGTCCGCTGGAACTATGACCCGAAGTGGTTAAGAGACCCAATATGGTTGAGAAGGACGAGCACACGCCCTGTCCCTGCACCTCGGACGAAGCTGCCCGAGATAAGCAAAAAACCACAAACGGTGGATGTCCGCTCTTTAAGTGACCCTCCGCGGTCTACACCGAGCAAAGGCCCTGCCCCTGCACTGCGGACTGGACAGTCCGGGAGTAGCAAAAGGTCACAAAAGTTCCAGGAAAGAGGCAACATACCTCTAAGCTCTGAGGAGATAGTGGACATAAGTTGGTTGTTTGAAAACTTGAATGATACAGAGGATGACCGAACTGGTACATTGAGTGACCTTGTCTTTGATAACTCAGAGCACATGGATAACTCAGAGCACACAGTTAGTGACATCAATAGCAAACGACAAAAAGAAAAACGTCTCAAAAAAGGCCTTGAGCTACAACATCAGTTTAAACAATCAGTGATGAAACAGTGCGCTGTAACTGCTGTTGAGGCTCACATGCAAAACAAAACACCCTCTGAGGTGTGCCCAGGTCAAAAGGTCGTATCCCAGTCGCAAAAAAGCGAGAATAAACACCGTCGTCTCAAAGGTCCTCTGACCTCAGAAGAGGCAGAGAACATGCGTCGGTTGATAAAAGAGTGGGATGATACTAGCGAGAATGAACACTATCGTCTCAAAGGCCTTCTGACCTCAGAAGTGGTGGAGAACACGCGTCGGTTGTTAAAAGAGTTGGATAATACTAGCAAGAATGAACAAGATTTTCAAACTGACATACACCGAAATGTTGGTACCAGTTGGAACAGTGACTCAAAATGGTTTAAAGGGAGCCCCGCCCCTGAAGCACCTCAGATTGAAAAATCTGAGACAAGCAACGAACCACAAAAGGTAGGTGTTCACTCTCTAAGAGACCCACAACGGTTCAGATCGAACCAGATGGGTGAAAACCAAGGTCCATCGGTGGGTGGACTTCAAAAGAAATTGAAGGATGAGGACCTATACTCATGTAACTATGCGTGGTCCCAACAGACACCCCCGAGCCTTGGAACTGCACCTCCCGCGCCTCGAACAGAACAGTTCAAGACAGGCAAAGAGTCACGAATGTCCCGGAATAATGGCCCAACACCTCTATGCTCGGAAGAGACAGAGGAAGTAAGTAGTTTGTCAGTAGATTTGAATGTTACTGTGCTTGACCAACCTGATACAATGAGTGGCGTTATCATTGATAATGACACTATCAACATTGACCAACCTGGAGCGATGTGTAGCACTGTCTTTCACAAAGACTCAGAGCACACAAATAACTCAGCGCACACTACTACCAACATTGCCATGGATGTTGACAGCAAACCAATTGCTGACACACAACAACATCCTGAAGGTCATGATGCTGACAGCCAACAAGATGCTGACAGTAAACAAGATTACACAGACAGAGTCACACGTGAACAGAAACGTGGGCCAAGACCTGTGAGGTTTCTGTGTAACTTTATACAAAGGGGGGTGGCTAAGAAAGCTTACCTGCCTATCACACTGGAAGGTGTCCTTGAGCGTGAAGCCCTCCTGGATGGCAGTTCTGATATAACTATTATGTCGGCCAAGCTGTTCGAGGAGCTGAGGACCGCCGCTAACGGTGTTGACAGGCAAATACCCTTTGAGAAATGTGCTATTAAGCTACAGGGTCTCGCAGAGACGAGAACAACCCTAACAGCTATGGCTATGGTTCACATGAAGATTGGCGAAATGACACTACACCACCCGGTGTACGTGTCTAAACTTGACTCATTCCCATTTCTGGTTGGCCAAGATTTTATAAACCGCTTCAACGCGATTATAGATTATGGTCGACGGAAAATGTGGAGCACAGTGAGAAAACCCCTGCCAATAAAAGTGCTTCCTAGTTGTGGTACAGACTGCCTAACCGCAGGTACCGCAGTGGCCACGAGGGACTTCTCAACTGAGAGCACAAGCCCGGTAAGTGAACCTTCAACTACAGGTGAGACAGAAGAGACCCAAAAGTTGGACCAAACTCCGGTCCAACAAGAGAACCTCCTCTGTGAGCTGACACAATCGGCACTCCCTGACCACTGCCTACCACAGGTAGTGAAAGGTGTTGAGATCCAAGGATCCCACACCGAAGACGCTGTACTGTCCTCTGAGACAGGTAATTCGGCAATCAACCAAGCTTTCAATGAAACCTTGGTTCAAGGGCATCTGAGTCCAGAAAATGACAGTCAACCAAACGCTGACAGTCACTTGGACATCATTGTTGCAGATTACGAGGACCCCTCATCAGACAAGAAGGGGGCAAACTCACATTACCTACCACAGGTAGAGAAAGGTGTGGAGATCCAAGGACCCCACACCGAGGTTGCTGTACTGTCCCCTGGGACAGGTAAATCGGCTATCAGCCAAGCTTTCGATGAAACCTTGGTTCAGGAACATTTGTGTCTAGAACTAGTCAGAAATGACATAGTTTTTACAGACTCAAAGAGCCCCTCTTCAGTCAAGAAGTGGGAAGACACACACAACGACAGTGACCCGTCGCAGTCTGTACAATCAGACACACCAGCGATTGCGCCGACAGTTGTGACACACCTGAATTACACGGAAAGAGGTAAACGTAAGAAGATACGTTGGCCAAAACCTAAACGATTCCTGTGTACCGTCTTCTCTCAGCTGCGCGAACAGCTTAAACTAAACGGTGGCATCCTAACTTGTGCCCATGGACGGACGTCCTCACCTGTGATCGTGGTCCCCCATGACCAAAGGGGGGTGATGTTAGGCCATGCCAAAGACAAAGATTTGAATGTACACCTCAGAAACACTTTTGCTTTCGCCCAGAAAAACCTGGAAAGATCCGCTGAAGGACGTAAGGCGTACTACGACCAAAAGGCCTCTCACAATGAACTCCAAGTGGGAGACAGAGTCTGGTACTATACGTTCGCCCCAGCAACCGGGAAAGGAGAGTCCGAGACCGGAACTCTCGCCCGCAAACTAATGCCCAGGTGGACTGGACCTCATCTGATAACAGACAAAGTGTCCTCAGTCGTCTACGAAATCAAAATCAGCAAAGGCCGCAAAGAGCCAATTGCTAAATGGGTACATCGAAATCAGATCAAACCTTACAAGGCGTTCAATGACTCCACAAAAGACAAAGATCTCACAAACTCACCGACTTCATGGGATAATAAGGTCGTCCAAACACAAGTTAGTAAATAAACTAATCAGGTTTAAACTACCATATTTCCCACCCTATAAGTCGCATTGTCCAATTTGAACTTAGAAACGCTAAGCCTAAAACCCACAACAAAAAACTAACCTTAACAACCGTTTAAATCCACGAGATTTAATTTGACCTCAGTCATAAAGTTGAGACCTGTTTTTCTTGTGTGTTGCACTTTGGAATCTGACGACAAGAGTGTGTCGAAGCAGTGAAACGTTGTTTCCTTGTTGTTTAGTCATTACTGTTGTCATTAGTTGAGATATTGTTTGGTTCTGAACACTCCCAGCCAAAAGGTTTTGTATTAACATTGGTTAATGAATGATATGGATTTAACTATGCCAACATGCAGTTCGTTTTGTTAAGTTTCAATCGTTGAAGAGTCAATGTAGTTTAAAGTTGCTCAAGGTACAATAAACTACACTGGTCTCACAATTTCTAAATTGAACCGATTCGATCGTTTCTATTCGAGATTGTCTATTCATTTTGATGAGTCTCGCCATAGACGTCAAAATTTATTAGGAATACCAAATCTTACGTCGTTCGTCTAAAAGACAACAGACATTTAGATCAAACTATATTTCATTTCTATTTTAGTTTAACCTAAACTAAGTAATGAATGGAGGAATAGTTTGGAATTAGAGGCCTTCGTTACAGAAGCCCTCCAAAATTTTATAGGTACAGATCCCTATATCTAATTTTACAGAATTGATCCACCCCTTAATTGGTAATTGTAGCTGATCTAAACCATGATAGCTTACATACCAGGTGCATATAGGTAAGGCTTAATGTAAAATCCCAATCATAAGCCCACCTAAAAAACCACATAATTGCATGACACATAGAACCAGAGTGGCACTGACTGGAAACCAACCAGCCAACAACCTTCGATGTGGGGACCTGCAGCTCCAACGCTTGGTCTTCAACCTTCATCCAAGGGTCGCCTCCTCTGCGTCAATCGAGGGATCCCCTCTACATGCTGATTATGAAAACAATTGTTGCTGATCAATCAACAAAACTAATCGTTGTGGAATTACCGCTGTGGATTATAAGACTTTGCTTTCCAAGGGATCACAGACTTTGTTTTCCAAGAGTTAACAGACTTTGTTTTCCAAAGGATTAAAAGCTTTTCGCAATGGGATTACCTCCGAACAGTATGGAATTTCCAAAAACTTTATGGGATTATAATTTTTGATTTTTCTTTTCCACTTACTGGATTACTTCAAGATCAAAGACAGTTCAAGGTTTCCTTTCGTGTTGGACCCCATCCCCAAGGACTGGCGATGGCTTCCAAAAGGGGGGAGATGTAGTGGACCTACCCAGAGTCAAATTAAGGTTTTTGAACTGTCCAGTGATGAGTATGTGTATATATATATTAGGCATGTAACGGTTGTAGTTGGTGTACCGAACCGAAAAGGTACGGAGGTGGACCGAACCGAACGTGCTGTACCGAAACGGTTATTTTTTCACTCATTGAATGTTAATATGTGCGCCGCGGAACAAAATTTCCTGGGCGCGTTTCAGCACGGAGCTATTATCTCGCAGCACGCGCAGCATTAGCCGTTAGCTTCTCGCTGCGGTTTCCTGTTTGTTAACGTTATGGTTTTCTTGTTAAAAGACGAGCGCACAAAGCTGTGTGTGTGGACGTTTTTTCATGAAGACTGGATCTGCAGCAGCAACACGTCTAACGTGAACGCGCTGGAAACTACGTCATCAGAACGTGAACGAGCTGTTACAAAGTACGCTAACCACACAGCTGCATTTAAACAACTTCTACAAAGTGCGCTAACAACACAGCTGCATTTAAACAACTTCATCAGGTAATTTAGATGGGTCCAGATCAATAACACAAACTGTATGAGTTTTTAAAGCTCTGAATCTAAGTCTGAAAGTTTTTAATGCACAGTTGATCCTTGCTATGAGACATCCATCACGTCAACACTTAAGTCAAAAAGTTCAGCTCTTTATGAAAAAACTAAAACTGATGGTCAACAAGTCCTGGAGCTGATTTAAACCCTGCCCTGATGATGAGTGAGATATTCAACCGTTCAAGAGGTATTGTTATTTTATTATAATTATTATTTATAATTTATTATTATTTAAAATTATAATCTTATTAACTTATTTTTTTACCTCTGTGTTTTATTTCCAGTATTTCCAGTTACAGAGGTAGCTGCTCTCCTTCCACTTCAGGGAAATCCACCAGAGATCACCTGCTGCAGCTAAGAAGTGTGTGATGACTGAATTGAACTCTGGAACTGTTCCAGGACCAGTCCCACCAAGAAGAGGTTGTGAGTAATGAGGACAAATACAGCCACACTGGTGCTACTGGACAAAAACTTTATTAGTTAAGATTGTAAACAGTCTGTTGCTGCTTATTGTTCTGGTTCTGACTGTTATTGTATTCATTAAGATTTTTATTATTTTTAATATAATTTATTTATTGTAGAGTGCTGTTTATTTAAAATATCATCCAAATGGGTCACTTTTATTTATTACTACAATACAATACAAACATATTTTTGGCATATTTTCAAAATAAACATTTTGTAAGTCTTTATTTTGTCTTTTTTTTTTGTACCGAAAATAAACCGAAAATAAACCGAACCGAGCCCTCCTTGTAATTGAACCGAACCGAAATGTGATTTTAGCGTACCGTTACACCCCTAATATATATGTGTATATATATATGTATGTATGTACCCGGTATGTATATATGTGTATATATATATACACGGTATGTATATATGTGTATATATATATACACGGTATGTATATATGTGTATATATATGTAGTGGACCTACCCAGGGTCAAATTAAGGTTTTTGAACTGTCCAGTGATGACCTTTACTGACCTCTCAGTAAAGCAAGACATTTACTACGAAATTATTCATTTAGCTATAATCTGATAACATAGTCACCAATAAGAGACTATTTCTATCTTTGATTTTAGGCTGATGTGATCAAATGAATAATTTTATTTGTAAGAGCATCAGTACATTTTAATGTCAGATAAATCAAATACTCTGCTTAATTCAAAATGTTGTACATGGAGGATTTCTCCTCTCCTCTCGAACTTGCATGTGAAGATAAAAGGAACACTTTATCTCATTCATTTTAGCTTGAGCTCAGGACAATCTAGACACCCAAAGACTTTTGTTTTTGTCCTATTTAATAATCAAGCTATTATCATTAATAGGTCCCATATGTGATGCTTAATGACGTTGTTTTAATCAAACCAACAGTATTTTGTTAAAGTGTTAAAGCAAAGGAATCAGTTTTATGATAAAATGCTGACATCTGAAACTAACACTTTATCTTTCTGACAAACTAATCTTTTGACCCCCTTTCAACATGTTGATGTCATCCTCACATCAACTTATGATGCCATTCGGCCAATCAGAAAGAACACATTTTCTGGGTCACGTCTCAGTTAAAACCTTCACATCTTACTTTCTCTAAAGAAGTCTGCTGGAGTAAGCCTCAAACCATGGTCTTCTCCAAAGAACTGATGATCGTCTAGTCACACGCTAAGGACACGTCATTCAGTTAAAGACTTATAACATGCCAAGTTATAAGCCATCTTCAACAGCTGAAAAGCTCTCTTTTATTGACATTCCTTTAAGGAACGTCTTATCTTGAACAACAGCACCAGGAGCTGCCGTTACTTCGGTTCGAGTCAAGGCGCACGTCTGGAGACGCTGAGAATGGTAAACGAACTGACCAAACTGGACCGAGGGAGACTGACCATCTTCACGAGGTAACAAGTCGTCAAATGCTTTGCCAAGGGTACCAACGTGTAGCTTTAATCGGCCGGAGAACTGCCATGTTTCTGGTTAAACACATCAAGATAACTCCCTAAAACTCTTAACTTTCTTCCTCCATAAATCTTTCCTATTTCTTTTCCCTCTCAACCTAAGCTGGAAACTATATTTTTTAAGTTAAAGAGCCCACAGACTAAATATGCTTAACATCTAATATTTATGTCTGTTGTGTTAAATTTAAGTGTGCTGACGTATTTGAATTGAAAGAAAGTGAAATCATGTCAATCAAGTGTAATGGTGTTAATTTAGTTGATTTATTTTAAATAAATGATAGTGTCTCTTTGACATATCAAACTAAGTTAACGTCTTTGTCACTTAATGGCTTTGTGTATTTATCCATCATAAAGATCACAGAAATATTGGGTAAACTGAAAAAGAACAGAATCCGTGAACATTTACTATTCAATCTGAATAAGTAGATTAATTAAGGATAAAGAGGTCAGTATTAATATTGACCTCCTCATTAATTCTTACATCTGGTGGCCCGTAAACGGTTCTGAAAGTTTATTGATATCTGTGGTCTCAGTCATGAACTGTAACGTCATGTTTGCATAAGAGGATCCAAGTTTTAAACTCTTGAGGATAATGATTTTGGCTGGAAGTGTTCAAAGCAGGCAGATTCTGCATGTTTTTATCATTTGAAGCTGAGAGATTGTTATTGTTCAACTCCTTGACACGCTGTGGGAGCTTTTAGGTGAAGTTCTGTCAGCCCGTGGTCTGTGGGGGTGTTCTGGTTCCGTTCGGCCCAGTACGCGCACAGACTCCGGCACAGAGCTTTGTTTGACCGCCGAGTCAAAAGCCTGAAAGCTAATTTAACATCTACAAGATTGCTGTTGTGGTATTTTACATTTTAGAGCTGGTCAAAGAAGCATATAACTGTTAGAACGGTGTCGGATTGTGGTTCTGAAACCCGAGTTCTGCTCCCTTAAAGTGGACGGAACCGACCTTGAACGCGGCTCCGAGAGAGTCCGTGTTTGTTCAACAGCTGCAGTGCTGTGTTACTGAGCGTAACTAAGTTGGCCTGTCTAGGTGTGTTCGCCGCATGTTTCAGAATTTTGGAAAGTTATTTTGTAGCGTTTGAGTTGTTTTAAGAGTCTATAAAGTTGTGGTCTGTTGTGCAAGCTAACGTTAAGCAACGTGTTTTACATGTTTGTTTATGAGCTGTGATTGGATGAAACTAGTACTGGGAGCTGTCAATCACTCTTGTAGCGAACGCTGATTCGCTGTTGTGAGCTGTCAATCACGTCGCACGCCGTTGCGACCAGCCCACTTTGTCGTCATTTCCGGCGCTACATTGGTCGAAGGTGAGAAACTACATTCGCCATTAATGCTTGGAGATTGAACTACATATGCTGTGATTGATTTGTTGACGTCACGTATGTTGTAGCGAGCTCCGCCTCGCTCACGTAAGAAGCTGGTGACGCGCTACGCACGCTGCGTTGGCCCGCCCATTCTTGTCGTCATTTCCTGATGCACATTGAGTGACAATCAGACGCAGTTCACACACACACACGCTGACAGAACAAACTGAGTTTCACTGAGAGTTTAAACATTCTTTAAAGCCATCTGAACTGTCTAACAACATAGATTTGTCTCTGAGAAGTACGCGGTTCGAGCGTTTATCACTGATACACTAGAAACTAACTCTGACAGGGTTGTTTTTAGTTTAAATACTGATTAAAAAAAAAAAAAATCAGTTTCCTCGTGATTAAAATTAAGACTCGAAGCTGTTGGTTAGAGGACGTTGACAGATGAGTTTTCTTAAAAAACATCATAAAAAGTCAGCATTTTATGGTGAGTTACCAGCTTTTTAATTTTGTTCTGTACACAAACAATAGCTCCTGTTTATTTTAAATAAAATATTTAGAATAACAGAGGTACGGACAAACATTTTTGCTTATTTTAAATACAAAGAATTTAAAATAACAAACAAAAGTACAGTTTTCACTCCAGATAACTAAAAGAATTTTTTACTTTCTCTTCCTTTCTCTGACACATCATCTTCCACAGTTGTCCTGTGCACATTTAAACTTTCCTGTTTATTTCAAATAGTGAAAAGTTTAGAATAACGAATACAGAACATCTTTTATTTTGATTTTCACTGAAAATCCAGATAAAAGATGGCAGGCACAGAGGGTAAGACCCCTAACACCACTGATACAGGGCAGCCTGTGCCACCTCAAGGCCACGACCCGACCAAAGCAGATTGGATCGAATGTGCCTTATTTTCACTCACAGGGCCCATCACAAACTACCATGAAGAGACACAGTTGATGGAGGAAGCAGATGTGGACAGTGCATTAAAAACTGTAACAGCTGGAACCACAACGGCTGAAAAGAAAGCAGACAGAGATAAACGTTTAGCTAAATTAAGCCTTCTGTTAAAGGCCAAGCTAGACTTTGAAACTGCTGTACGCCGGGCTGTCTCTACATCATGTTTAACAGCACAAATGGAGGTTGCCGCTTTACAGCAGGAGGTAAAGAGTTTAACACAGTCGAGTATTGGCAGCGCTGAACAAACGCGTAGTCTCTACGAAGAATGCAGAGTGTTAAAAAGGGATTTTGACCAATCACAAGATGATTTGGAAAAATGTGTGGTGGAGAAGGATACGTATTACCATCAATACAAGTCGCTTCAGGCGGATTGTGGGGAGGCACGAGACGCGCTGGAAAAATGCACGGACACCCTGGAATCATTATCACTACGGTACACAAGGCTGCAAGAAGATTATAGAAAATCACAAGAACAGCACATGATGTTACAACGTGAAAATGATGGGTTAAAAGTCCAACTGAATAGTTGTCAAATAGAGCGTGCATCAGCAATGAACAAACTCTTTGAAGAAGAGAGAAAATGTTTGGGTCTCATGAGTAAACACCTTGAGAACTCACCGCCTCCGCTGCCCCCTCCCATACCTGATGACCTACTCCCTCCTCCACCGCCCCCGCCCATGCCAGATGCACTACTCCCTCCAACACCACCGCGCCGTCCCTTGGGGCCTCTAAAACCGACAATCCCACCGGATGCGCCGGTGGGTGGATCTGATAATAACCCACAAATACCTCTATCAATGGCTGAACTACGGAATATGGCGAAAAGCATTCAAACCTTCGCCCCTGGCCCAATGGGCTCACACGAAACCAAGATCTATCTCGAGGACCTTGATTTCCAGCTTCAACGTTTCCCAGAAGCTACAGATGATGATAGAATCTGTCTGTTAAGGTTAACATCGGACAGGACGGTGCATGCTTTTATGAAGCGTCAACGAGAAGCAGTGATGAAAGACTACAGTCTTCTCTGTGCTGCGCTGATAAGGGAGTTTTCTCCTTGCACGGGGCCCGATGGCATCATAACAGCAGCTAACATCAAGCAAGGTAGGAATGAACACCCAAGGTCATATTATGACCGAATATTCCGTGCCTATTTCGGGGACAGATGCGAACCTGAAATGGAGGAGGAGGTAGGGTTTAAGTATATTTTCAGCCAAAACCTCTGCCCTGACATAAGAGAGAAAGTACATGTCAGCGCAAACTATAAACGGAGGTCCATCGAAGACATAAGAGAGTGCGCGATAGATGTTTTTACAGGTCGCACACCAAACAAAACACCCTTTGAAGTGTGTCCTGGTGAAAAGGTCAAATACCAAACGCTAGACCTTGAAGGAGCAAGAGCGCCAGCTCACTCTTTTAAGGAAGCCGAGAATAAGCAATATTTCCAACCTGACAGACCGCAAAATGAAGGTGTCCGCTGGAACAAAGACCAAAAGGGGTCCAGAGACCCTAAGTGGTACAGGCCGCATCAAGAGGAAGAACCCCATCATCAAAAAAGGGGGGCTTTCCAAAAGAAAAAGAAATATGGGTCCCAAGGTGACTCATATGGAAGAGGGCGGTCCCAGAGGGGACCCCCGAGCAATGCGCCAGATCCTGCACCTCAAACTGAACAGTCTGGGGCGAGGAAAAACCCACAGAAGTTCCAGAAAAAAGGCCCTAAACCTCTGTCTTCAGAAGAGATGGAGAACATACGTCGGTTGTTAGAAAGTTTGAAAAAAACAAACAAGGAAAACAAACCTGGTGTGATGTGTAGCACTATCATTGATAGTGACTCAGAACACACTAATAACAGCAATGCCACGATTGCTGACAGTCACCAAGATACTGATGGTCAGGATGCTGACAATCAGGGTATAGACGGTCAACAAGATGTTGACTGTAACCATGACATCATTGTTACAGAGTCCGAGAGCCCCTCATCAGAAAAAGGGGGGGAAAGCGCACTCACCAAAGACAATGACTCGTCGCAGACCGATCACTCAGACCCATGTGTGACTGCACTACCAGTACAGGTGAATGAAATTCACACAGACAATGGTAGACGTAACACACGTCGGAAAAAACCTGGTAGGTTCCTGTGTAACATTATCAGGAAGGGGCCCGCTAAGAAGGCTTACCTGTCAATCACTTTAGAAGGGGTCCTCACAGAAGAGGCCCTCCTGGATGGTGGGGCTGACATAACCATTATGTCTCCCACACTGTTGAAGGAGCTAAGGATAGCCGCTAGCGGGGTTGACAGGGAAATACCCCTCAAAGAATGTGCTGTAGTACTACAGGGACTCTCAGAGACGAGTACAACCCTTACAGCTATAGCCATGGTTCATATGCAGATTGGTGAAATGACGCTATACCACCCGGTACACGTGTCCACCATTGACTCATTCCCATTTTTGGTTGGCCAAGACTTTATAAACCGCTTCGACGCGATTATAGATTATGGTGATCAAACAATGTGGACCAGAGTGAGCCAACCACTGCCAATCGATATGCCTACACAAGGTGACACTGACTGTCTAACAGCAGGTACCGCGGAAGGCACAACGGGTTCCTCCAACGAGAGCACAATCCCGGTAAGTGAACCTTCAGCAACAGGTGAGGCAGAAAAGGCCCAACAAGAGAGCCTCCTCTGCGAGCTGAAACAGTCAGCACTCACTGAACACTACCTACCGCAGGTAGTCAAAGGTGTTGAGATCCAAGGATCCCACACCGATGATGCTGTTTTGTCTCCTTGGACGGAGAAATCAGCGATCAGCCAAGCTTTCTATGGAACCTTGGTTAAAAAACAGTTGGGTCTAGAAATGAACAAAAAGGCTTTCCGCTTTTCGTTGGACCCCAACGATAAACAGGTAATGACCGCAAAAGGGATCATTGACCTGAAACTGATCTGGAACCAACGAGTACTGGATCACCCGTTCCTCGTGGTCCCGAACTTACCACATGCAACCTACATAGGCTCCGACATTTTGGTAAGGTTAGGTGTCCGAGTGGACATCAACAACAATGTACTGTGGTCACTAGACACAGCCACAAAGGACTCTCCTGTGCTAACATCAGAGAACCTTAAGGCTGGACAGACCATTCCAGAGGTCTGTCAGATTGCTAACAGCCATAACACTGCGGTACCACCTCAGGTTATGAACA
>JBBPBX010017926.1:7352-24257 GCA_038048925.1 Garcialebias charrua
TTTCCCCACTAAGCAGTACATTCCTTTAGTGGACCAACCAGTTTGCTGGTGATAAGATGGTTTCTGGGGGCTGTCCTGTCCCCCGTTGACCATTATTGGATTTTGTACCTGGATGATTGAGCATGAACTTTGATGAGATAAAATAATAGTATTTGTTTGTTAGCACCTTTTAAGACAATCAAGGACACTTTACAAAACTAAAGACAATGCAGTACAAAATTGCGACATAAAATCACATTAGAAACAAGGAGAAATTACAAGAAGAAAGAGTCAATTTGATTCAATATGGCCACCGTAGCGTAGAGCTTACCGGTAAGTTGAAATCTGGCATGGAAATAGAGTCTTTCACACAATGTTTTCATCTCTTAGACTGCAAGATTTCACCAAAACAGCTATTAATCTGTTATTTTTCTACATAAAACATTCTTAGTTTCTAACTCTATTGAGACAAAAGTAAGGGAATGCAATGCCTTTAGTCTTTATTTTAATAATATTGGTTTATTTATTGGAAATAAAGCTAATTTCCCTTGAAATGGCAAGAGTTGCACATTAGCATTTCTGCTAAAAAACAAATGCACTGGAGCGATGTCATTTCTTCTATTTACTTATAATCAGTATGTTTGAAACATGAATTTCTCACTTGATTTGTTTTTGTTCTAAATCCAACCAAGTCAATAAGCCCTATATTGATTTCTAATACAAATACAGCTGTTTACGTCAGCAATCCAGTGACAACAACTCAGCTTACCTTTTATTCAAGACAGGTTAAGCAACATGCTTGTACAATAATAGAAAGCCAAGTCTTTTAGAAATTACAGACGGTGAGAAGGTCACCATTTGAATGCATCGAAAGACGCTAAAGATCGTAAGAAAACACCATCGAATGCAGAGAAAAGGACTTTGTGAATCAACTAGTGGTGGGCAACAGCAGTGGTTCCCAACAGTGGTCCTTGAGGAACACCATCCTGCAAGTTTTAGTCGTTTCCCTGCTCCACCACACCCGATTCAGTGATTTAATTACTTCATCAAGTTTAGCAGAAGTCTGTTAATCTCCCATTCATTCAAATGAGGTGTGTCAAAGCAGGAAAACAACTAAAACATGCAGGATGGCGTTCCTCAAGGACCAGGGTTAGGAACCACTGGGCTATAGTAACCAGAACATCACATGACTGGCATATAGATAAAAAACACACACACATACACCCATATGAGGGCTTGAGTTTTTATTACAAACACACCTCATACCTTCAGGCCACCGAGCTGCCTGTGCTCGTTTTCACGTTGACATTTGACATACAATCAAAGGCAGCCAACTGCACATCGTTATTTCATCCTCTGAATGATGCCAACAAGCCGTATCTTGCAGCAAGGGCACACTATATACAGTTTATAGGTGACTCATACGCAACCTCCCTCTGGTGACTGAAGTTCTGATACAAACAGTTCCCATGTCAAAGTGATGTCCTGCCAAATGTAAGCTATTGATGCGTGCCTCCTAGCAGAGAGCACCGGTCCTGATAACGTCAATCTGGAGCCGGAAAGTGGGAAAGAGTGTTGATGCTGGCCACGGTGGAACCGATAGGAAGCCATGTCAGATAAAAGTTAGTACTAAAACCTGGCAAACAAACAAAAAGCAAGAGTTTGAGCTAAAAATCAGTAGAAACTGTGAACTGGGAAAGTTACCGGCTTTAACAAGTTAGAAAAGAGGGATTTTTTTTAAACTCTTGAACAGCTTCAAGGATAGTTTGAGGTGTGATGGAAGAGTTTCACTTAACGTCACCCGCCTTGCCTTTTATCTTCCAACTGGGCTTCCTGCAGACCGGTGACATTTAAACATGCAGGATTAAGCTGCAACAGAAAAGTCCTCAACTGCTGCGTAAGCCTTGTGTATGATAAATTCACTGTTCAGGACAAAACCAGATCACAAAACCAAATCAGTTTATTTAATTCGTTTAAACTGAGACTAAACTGATCCAGCCCATGGCAGTATTTAAGATTGATTTTAAAATAAATGTTTTGTGCAACTCCACAGTTAATAAAACTAGTTCTGCATACTGTCATCAGAACGTGAAAAGTGCTCTATGACTTTAAGCATTTGTACTTTTTGTGTTATTTGACTTTAAATACTGAAATTTCACTATTGAGCTACATTTGAATCACGTTCTTTAACAATATTTTTTCTGAAATTTACCAGAATACTCGTTCTGTGTCGTTTTATGCTCCTTTTTGCCATGCTTTTGCTAGATTTAGCTTTAGCTACTGTTTTTTTGCTAGTTTTAACCATTTACATGCTATTTTCACCTTTAAGTGTTTAAATATGCGTTTCCTACAGCTTTATTCATTCAATTCATTCATTCAACCTTTATTTATACAGGCTAGCCTCGTTGAGTCACGGGGACTCATTTACAAGAGGGACCTGTCTCACTCACACCAAACAACCATCCACTCTCACACTCACACCTAGGGTCAATTTAGAGTCACCAATCAGCCTAACAAGCATGTTTTTTGGTCTGTGGGAGGAAACCGGAGTACCCGGAGGAAACCCACGCATGCACGGGGAGAACATGCAAACTCCACCCAGAAAGGCCCCGGACCGGGATTTGAACCGGCAACCTTCTCGCTGAGAGGCAGCAGCTCTACCAGTGGTGCCACCATGCAGCTGGTTCGCTAATTTTAACTCTTAGCTACAGTTTAGCGAGTTTTAGCATTAGTTACGGTTCTGCCAACTTTAGAACTTGCATACAATTTAGCTAATTTAAGCTTTTAGCTATAGCTTATCTATATTTAGCTTTTAGCTACTGTTTACTTGCAATTATGGTTAGCAACATTTAGCTTTAGATACCGTTTTGTTAATTTTAACTCCTAGCTAAAGTTTTGTTAATCTAAACATTTAGCTACAGATTTGCAAATTTTAGCATTTAGCTACTATTTTGCTAACTGCAGCTTTTGACCTTTGATAATTTATTTTTAGGTACAGTTTTGCCAAGTTTATAGTTTTTTCTTACACTTCGGTAAATTTAGCATTGACGACAGTTTCGCTAAATTTAGCTTTAGTTACTATTTTGCTAGTTTTAACACTTAGAGTTTGAAAAAACATTGCATTTAGCTACAGTTCTGCTAACTTCACTTTTAGCATTTAGCTACAGTTCAGCTAACTTCACTTTTAGCATTTATCTACAGTTCTGCTAACTTTATACATACATTTTAGCTACCGGTAATGTAGTTTTTTGCTATGGTTTTGCTACCTTTAGCTTTTAGTTACCATTTTGCTAGATTCAGCTTTTGGCTTTTAATTATTGTAGCTTTTAGATGTGGTTATGATATGTTTGGTTTTTAGCTGCATCTTGAAATTTTTTTGCTTTAGCTAGAGTTTTGCTCATTTTAGCATTTAGCAATGATTTAACATGGCCGTCTTTGGTGCTACTAACCAGCAGATGAAGCTGAACTTTTAGGCCTACGACTCGCTGTGGCGATGGCTGATAAAGGAGCAGCCGAAAGACAAAACGTAAGAACTGCAATGGTTTTGCCAACTTCAGCTTTTAGATAATGTTGCTAATTTGAGCTTTTAGCTATGGTTTTGGTTTACCTACAGTTGAACTGATTTCAGCTTCTGTTCAGCTCATTTTCACGTGAACAATTTAGATAATTATCCCAAACTTGATGCATCATGCGTTTCAAAACCAGAAAAGTCCTAACAAAGAAAATAAACAGAACCCTCACAATTTTACAATTTCTTACAAGCAGAAAAGTGTCTGGTCTGCATTTATGCATCTCCATAAAAGGTTTAAAGGGTGTTTTTATTCATGCACACAAACAAACCCCCTTTTTAAACACTAGGGTCTCTGAAAACCCAGGTGGTTGGGGTGAAGCCGATCATGAAGAACTTGTTAACTGGAAGCAAGGCTGCTCGCTTCGACCTTAAAAATTTAATCTGAGAGTTTACAAGGTGCAATGTGGAGGAGTACAGCAGTACTGCGCAACCGATGCCCTTTAGAGGGGCTCTCCAAGGAGGATTTGTGCCTGAACGCTCTCATTCCTATCAGTTACTCAGTAGCTTGCTTAGCTGTTGCATTCTGGGTGTTTTTTCATGCTTCAATATTTCGCATGGTGAGTGTGTTGAGTTTGATGCGCATAAAACAAGAAAATCTCTCCATGCAACAAACAGCAGCTGATGAGATTCTCCCTCCAAAGCTCTGACTACATTTCCCATAAGGCACCTGGATCTCTTGTGGAGCTGTTGGCTGCTGACCCAGTGGCTCAACCATTTCAAAGAAAAGTAGTTAAATCAACATTCACATGGTTGTTCAAATGTTTTTTTATATATATGTTTTTGTACTGTTTTTCATCTGACATAAGAGCAGACATGACAAACTACAACTATGTAACTCAGCTGGTGTCAAATAATAATTGAGATTAAATATTTTTTATCAAAAGTGGTTCAGTAAACTGTGAAATATTTTAATAAAGTATGAACAATAAAAGCAAAATAAACAAGTCTGATTATTTAAAAAATATACAGTATATAATAAATATACTTTGTAGATGAGAGAGAGCGAGAGATAGAGAGCAAGCTATAGAGAGTGAGCTAGAGAGCGAGAGAGAGCAAAAGAGCGCAAGAGAGAGATAAATAGGGAGAGAGAGGGAGAGAGAAAAAGAAATAGCAAGAGAGAAATAGAGATATAGAGAGAGCGATAGAGAAATATAAAGAGAGAGCAAGCAAGACAGAGATGGAGAAGGAAACAGAGAGGGAAATAGAGAAATTGGGAGAGAGGGGAGATAGAGAAACAGAAATAGGGAGAGAGAGGGATATCGAAAAAGAGATAGCAAGAGCAAAATAGAGAGAGACAGAGAGAAATAGAGAGAGAGAGTGAGAGAAAGAGAAAGAGAGATAGTGAGATTAAGAGAAATAGAGAGAAATAGAGATAAAGAAATACATAGAGAAAAATAGAGATAGAGAGAAATAGAGAGAAAAAGAGAGAGAAAGGGAGCTTATTATGCATTTCATTATAAAATGAATAAATAAATAAATACAAATAATAAAATAAAGTACACCAGGCTACTTGGTATTAAAAGTTACTAAATCAAAGAATTAGACTGAATAATTAAAATAGTTAATTTAGCATATTATCAATATTTTAGCAACTAGCATAGACAAAATTAGCCTTTGATAGGAATAATCGCAAAGTACAAGTAAGGAACGTAGCAATTTTCTCAGAAGTAGACATGTTTTATTTACCGTATTTTTCGCCCTATAAGTCGCAGTTTTTTGGTTAATTTGCATGCCCTATGACTTATACACCGAAGCAACTTATTTATGGATTTTATTCCCATTTTTTAAACCAATTTTTGTCTTAGATATGACCATTTTCATTAATTCTGACTGAAAATATTGAACACTACCATTTTCAGCTGCTAGATGGCACTCAAGTTGTGTGACATGCTGTTGTGTCATGTAATAGGTAAAAGTGGCTATTAATGACAAATCAGCTTGCCACAGTAGCCACCTTTGTCCAGGTTGCCTGGAGCAACTGTCAAAATCAGCTTCATTTCGCTGTGCCGCCCTGGTGAAATGCAGCTGGTTTGACCATTAAAGTGCATTTATTAAGTAAATGTTCAACTGAGACACAACTTTACTACAAGGTCGAGCAAAGACATAATTGTTTTTAGGTGGTGATTTTGTTGAACTTTGAAGAAAAGCACAGCGAGTCATCCCTCTGCTCGCTCCCGCTTCTGCGTATCGGCTTTTGAAAATGCAGCTGATTTGACCGTCAAAGTGCATTTATTAAGTACAAGTAAGACTGACACAACTTTACTATATTGTCAAGCAAACAAATAATTATTTTAAGTGTTAATCTTGTTAAAATCCTCCTTGCACGCGGCCGCCATTTGGCAGCCAATCGATTTTTGGCACAACACCGACTAGGGCTGTAGTGATACAATAATCTCATGATACAATACGATACACAATACAGTATTCTGCTCACGATACGATATTGCGATATTCAGCAAACTATACAATTCAATACACTTTTGCGATTTTCTGAAAGATTTTAGAGGGACAGAGTGATTTTGGTGACATTTTGAGACTGTTATAGACTTGGATTGTTTAACTGAAAACTGATTAAAAGCACCAACTACGCAATACTTGGCTCTGGTTGGACATGGACACAGACTTAAAGTCGACAGCTGGACAAAATGAATCAAAGAAGTGGTGAGAAAACATGTTTCTTTTAATTGAAACAGTAAAAACTGTAGCTAACATGCATTTGTAAAGTAAATAAAGTGCACCAAGTGCCCTGCTCTGAATAGTTTGAAACCTTTTTAAAGTGCGACTAAACCCCTGTGGATCGGTAACTCCTCCTTCCAAAATCTCCCTGAAAATGGGTGTGTCGAGAGACAAGGAGGGGTGGAGGTAGAGTTGTGCTTTTGTTCACGCCTCCACCTGCAACAACCTAAAACAAATTAAACCTCTAGCCAACAACATACACCAAGCAACAACAAAGAATAAACATGTACATACATCTGTATGTACAGAATAAACATGTTGTATTTATCTATTCCACCCATTCCATCCAAAACCAAAGGCCTAAAAAAATGAAAATGAAAAGAAAAATAAAACCGCTTGTCAGGAGTGAAATGCAGCACTTCCATATAAGGTATGCACTTCTCATCTCTGCAGGGGATTGGCTCTGCTTGAACCACCTGTGTGACATCACACATGAGCAGACATGTCACACATGAGCGTTTGCACAAATAAGAAAATTAAGGTGTAATCCACCAGTTCAACCCATAGAACTACCGTAAACACATTTTTAGACCAAATATTGCCAAATATTGCCAATTTACACAGATATGCACAATTATGTGAGAATAAACACAGCCATAGTGCTAGATAACATTTTAAACACATTCTAGGGAGTTTATCAGCTAAAAAAAGTTAATTTTGGGTTTAGTCGCACTTTAACCTTGACAGAGACGTAACATCTGAAGGAATCACTCTAAGTGCTTGGTAAGTAAACAGTAATATGACTTCCAGGGATGCAGAGGTACGATACTTACGGATGAATATAGATTTTTTTCTAGGAAAGAAAAAAAATCGATATATATATCACGATATCGATATTATTATACAGCCCTAACACAACCCACGTTTCTGGGTTGTCAGCAGTGACACATAATAGATGCGAAAGCAACGTAATTATGGATTTTTCCACTTTATTAGACATATTGGACTGATGCAACTTATAGGGCGGTGCGACGGGTACGGCGGAAAATACGGTTATTTAATGTCTCTTTTCTGAATGCTAAATTACATTGATGGGAGTTTTGACCCAAGTGTCTTTTTTCCCTCTTTTAATAAGAGTAAAGTTTTTGATTTAAACGTTTGTTTATGAGGGGTGACAACAAACCGCTCAGGCTTCCAGTGTCCTTGCCCATCTTTAGAGCTGCATGTCATGGAAGGATCTAATTGTTTTGTTTACTTATGAGTGCCAGCACAAAAAGTTCATGTGGACACACCACTCAAAGGGGCCTGCGTTCACTCCAACTTGTGTCGACAACAAACTGGAATACTATCCTCGTAGCGTCCAATAAATTCACAGTTATTTCAAATCTCGATGTGGATAAGTCGGAGTCAAGCAGAGTACAGTAGATGGCCGTTCAAACCTCCCTTTAATCGTAAATCTCAACTTCCTGCAGATTAGCTTCGGTTTCTGTTGTACATATTTCAAAGGGCTCACGGCGATTCCATCCACGTTGTGATGACGCACCTTTAGCTGCTGCTCCATCAACATTACAAACGGGATCATGTTTTGCCACCAACAGGAAGAAGCGTGGGGTGTGTGTGTGGGGTGGGGGGGGGGTGACTACAGAGAGGACCGGGTAGTGATTTCAGTTTTTTTTTTAAATGCCTCTGCTGCTGAAAAGTTAACTTATCACAGCAGTAACCATATCAACCATGGCCACCTTTAAGCTAATTAGAACTGATTAAGAAGATTAAGTGGACTTGTGTCTCAAGCAGAGATGAAAAAAGCCGGCCTGCTTACAAATTTACCACAAAAGCAGTGGAAAAAATAAAATGTTCCTAAAAATTACCACTTGTAGCCGACTGGGAGTTAATTTTGTAGCAAAACAGGAAGTCAGGGAACATTCTTGGAAAGGTGGGTTAAAGGTGCAACTCTGTGAAAAGACACCTGATCTGTGATCCGACAGGTGGGTCACAGAGGAAGATCCGCCGAGGCCTCCCGCTCACTTCATGTCCGTCATCTTGCTCCTTCTGCACAGTTACAAAAGCAAAAACTTCCCTAAAGTGATCATCTTTAAGAAAGCACTGATCTGTACAGAAACAGGCGAGTGTACGCAAATAATCCAGCGTTCGTGCCTCGGAAGGCTCAAGCGGCTGCCAGACACCGGCACTAACTCTCGTCACATACAATGGCAAACATTAAGGGTGGGGTTCAAGCTTAAACCTTTAAATCCACCGCTGTGCTATCAAATCGTGCAAGCAAGAGCCGAGGCAGCCGTTGCCCAGGCTGCTGGGTGCCTGCATGCCAAACACAGACACCTGCACACGCTTACAGCAGCCGATCGGTGCACTTTCACGGTCGTCTCGGTTCATGTCTGCATGCTGAATGCATGCTGGTGCACTTTACATTAGAGCCGAACATGACGTAAGGAGGTGGACACGTGGCAAACGGCTCATGTGTCACATTTAAATATTGATGACGGCTCATCGGAGCTGCATGTGAATGATCTCTTGCCTCAGTTGTTGGTTTCCCTGGTTTTTCTGAGACGTTAGATTAAAAGGGGTGAAGAGCGGTTAAGTCAATGACCCGGTTACCGTGTGAGGCCTTGACACAGCCAAACACAAGGTCATCGAGGAATAACCTGCTAGATTAGCTGCTTTACATCAACACTGATGCTCTGAGGCAGGAATTAGAGCTGACTGAGGAAAGACTTAGCTTGTGTACTTAACCTGGGACGTGGGGCTTTAGAACAGGATATCCAGTTTAAAACGCAACCATAAACACCACTAAATTTATTTATGGGTCTTCAGTCAGTTCAAATTAAACAGACTGCATTTTCTGAAACAGCAGTGTGAACATTGAACGAGCTGAAACTGAGTTGTTAAAGTTTAAAGAAGCAGAATACGAAGCTAAAAAGGTTAGCTAAGAAGGTTAGGTAATATAAACTGTAGTAGGCTAATTAAGTAAATTCTCGCTTAAGGCGGTAAAAGGCTACTTACCGGTAAATTTAGCAAAAAGTACCTCAAAGTTAAAGCATTTCAACGAAAAGGTAACTGAAACTAAAAAGATGAAATTAGCAAAAAGATGGCTAAATGTACCAAAAGGTTAGCTAATGATATCAAAAAGCTATCAAAGAGTACCGTAATGAAAGTGTAAACATTAGCTAAATACTAAAAGCAAAAGTCTAGCTAAACATTAAAAAGCTAAAAGCAGCAAAAGTTAGCTAAAAGCTATGAGGAGCAAATGTTAAATAAACAGCAAAATGCAAGTTAAATGTAGCAAAAATGTAGTTAAAGACTACAAAGTAAAAAATCTGAGCCAAAAGTAACAAAACAGTTAGCTTAAATGAGCAAAGGATTAGCTAAAAATAGGAAAAGGTTGATTAAAATATATCTAAAAGCTAAATGTAGCAAAAGGCTAACTGAAAGCTTCTTTTAGCGAAAGGTTAGCGAAAAGTTGCAATAAGTTTTTATACTAAAAATAGCAACATAGCGAGCTTAAAAGGGGTAGAAATTAGCTAAAAATAGCAAAAGGCAAGCTAAAATTTATTTTAAAAAGCTATCAAAAGTAGCAAAGTGCTAGCAAAAGGCTACTTTTAGCTCAAGGCCAGCTAAAGATGGCAAAAGGTTAACTAAAAGCAGTGCCAAAGTTAGTTCAAATGACAAAAGGCTAGCTAAAAGTACTAAAAGTCTAACTAAAAATGGAAGGCAAGCTAAAAATGGCACAAGACTAGCTAAAAATGGCAACGAGCTAGCTAAAAATGGCAAAGGCTAGCTAAAAATAACAAAGGGCTAGTTTTAAAAAATGGCAAAGGGCTAGCTTAAAAAATGGCACAAGACTAGCTAAAAATAGCAATGGGCTAGCTAAAAATGGCACAAGACTAGCTAAAAATAGCAATGGGCTAGCTTAAAAATGGCACAAGACTAGCTAAAAATAACAAAGGGCTAGCTTAAAAAAATGGCAAAGGGCTAGCTAAAAAATGGCACAAGACTAGCTAAAAATAACAATGGGCTAGGTAAAAAATGGCTAAGAGCTAACTAAAAAAATGACACAAGACTACGGTAGCTAAAATAGCAATGGGCTAGCTTAAAAATGGCAAAGGGCTAGCTTAAAAAATGGCACAACACTAGCTAAAATAGCAATGGGCTAGCTAAAAATGGCAAAGGGCTAGCTTAAAAATGGCACAACACTAGCTAAAAATAACAAAGGGCTAGCTAAAAAAAAAGGCAAAGGGCTAGCTTTAAAAATGGCACAAGACTAGCTAAAAATAGCAATGGGCTAGCTTAAAAAAATGGCACAAGACTAGCTAAAAATAACCAGGCTAGCTAAAAAAAATGGCAAAGGGCTAGCTAAAAAATGGCACAAGACTAGCTAAAAAAATAGCAAAGGGCTGGGCTAGATAAAATGGCAGAGGGCTAGCTAAAAATGGCAAAGTGCTAGCTAAAAGTAGCAAAAGGAAAGTAGCAAAATGCTATGAATGGCAAAAAGTCTAGCTAAAAGTGCAAAAAGTTGCAGAAGACAAAAACAGAGACATAAGCAGATTTTAAAGATGCTTTAAATGAACTGTGATCTCGTTTCTATGGTAAAATGTTTCTAAATACAGTAAAGTTAAATCATGTTTTTAAAAAGAAGGTGACAAGAACCAGAAGTCGTCTCCTGGATGATGAGCTACACATTTTGACATCAAAGTGGCTAAAACAGCTCAAAGTTAAAAACAATAATAAAAACGTTCAGTTTGTGACGTGGGCACGCACCTGCAGCTCGCACCAGGCCACCTCCACCGTGGTCTCCGTGTCCAGTCCCTTGTAGACCGTCTTGAAGGAGCCCCTCCCGATCTCGATGTTGAACTTCAGGTACCTTCCTTCCGGCGAGGTGGCCACGGCTTTGGTCTCCACGTCCTCCTTCTCCTCCTGCTCCCACTGCGCGTCAAACACGATGCGTGACGGGATCTTCTGCTTCTTGTGGAGCTCGCTGTCAGAGTCCGAGCTGATGGCTTCGTGCGCGCTGGACCCTGCGTCCGGGGGCGCGCAGCCGGAGCTGGAGGCCACGGGGGAGGAAGGCGGAGGAGTGAGTTTCTCCTCCTCCTCCTCCGCTCGGGACTCCCGCAGCGTCAGGATGTTCTCCGCGGACCAGGACAGCGCTTTGGACAGGACGCTGTACAGCGGGGACTCCATGTCCATGGTGATCTTCTGCAGCCCGTACGAGTTCCTGCGCGCGCCCAGACCCTGCGTCCTGACGGCGACCCGGGACATGTCCGTCATGTCCACGGCGACCCGGGACATGTCCGTCATGTCCACGGAGAGGCCCGGGAACGCGAGTCCCTGTCTCTCAACTTGCGCGTGAGACATGACTGTGGCAGGTTCAACGCTCTCCAAAGTTAAATCCTGAACATGGAGAGGAGCGGCACAAAAACACGAGTTCAGCACAAAACAAACACTAAATACGCAAAATGACTAAAACATGTAGAAAATACCAATTTATTTATATAAATAAATAAATAAATAAATAAAAGCTTACTCATGTGTGCAGGAGCATTTTTTCCCAGCCGGTCTCCGCGCGTAAAGTGAACTCATCCTAATTTAAACTCGGTTGAATCGCGTCGTTGCCTCTTCTACACTTCTTCTCCTCGCAGAGACTTGAAGACATGAACCTCCCGTGGAAGGACCGAGCTGCCCACTATCAACACAGCTCGAGTGGGTTGTGCGTCCTGGACGCGCTCTCCGTGCGCGCGCCCAACTCCGCCCCGCGCAGGAGACGAGTCCATCCAAAGAGCGCGCTCCCATCCGGAAGGCAGGGAAGCTGTTTTATTTATTTATTTTTTATTGGTAAACAAGAAAACAATGACAAAACTCGCAACATTTCAAATTCAAACATTATACAATACAAGAAGAATCACAACTCCTTTGTCTACAATTCACCTTGATTGCAAAGGCTCAAGAAAAGACTAAACAATTCTTGAAAATAACAACTGAAATAATGAAAAAAAGAAAGGAATTAAAAAAATAAAAAAAAATAAAAGATCAAAACGGCTAGAAACGAAAATACTTCCATTAACTCATACTGCATTTAAATTCTGCATCTTTGTCAACTTAAAAAAAGAAAAGAAATACAGGTAGTCCCCGACTTACGAGCGAGTTCCGTTCCTACGAGGTGCTCGTAACACGAAATCGCATATGTCGGAACCCGAAACACGTGTCGCTCGTAAGTCCAGATTTTGATTTGATTTGATTTGATGTTTATTCATTCATTTTAAAAGAACAATACAAGACAGTTTCATCAGATACAAGATTACAAGTAGGATAAAATGAAGGGAGCAGAAAGAAGATGAAATCTTATTATATCTGCCCCTATTTCACAGTTTGTTCAACCAATGATAACTTTCAAGCAACATCACAGAATGAATAGTTCTACCTATTTTCCTAACTGTAATACACAAACTACATCACAAAATGAATAATTCTACTTAATTTTCCTGACTGTAAAACATAAACTAGATCACAAAATGAATAATTCTACTTAATATTTCTAACTGTAATACACAAACTACATCACCCATAATTCTAATTAATTTTCTAATTCTAATTTTTTTTTTTTATAATTTTATTTAATTTTCCTATTTTTTTAATTATTTTTTTCTACTTAATTTTCCTAACTGTAATACACAAACTAGATCATAAAATGAATAATTCTACTTAATTCTACTTAATTTTTCTAATTGAAATACACAAACTAAAAGATGGCACAACATCAAGATGTTCACAAAATGAATAATTCTACTTAATTTTCCTAATTGTAATACACAAATTCATCACAAAAATGAATAATTCTACTTAATTTTTCTAACTGTAATACACAAACTGCTTCATAAAATGAATAACTCTACTTAATTTTTCTAACTGTAATACACAAACGTACCGTACATCATAAGTACAACATAATTGTAATACACAAACACGCAAGATTACATCATATATAGTTTTTGAGCAAGTCCTTTTTGACCTTTTTCTTAAATGTATACATTGATTTTTCATTTTTAACATCACTCTCCAGAGCATTCCACAATCGAATTCCCTGAATTGAGGTAGACCGTCCTTTTAAGCTGGTTCTGAATTGTGGTTTGATGAATATCTCTGTCCCTTTGAGATTGTAATAACTTTGTCTTTTTATAAAATTTCTTTGGATATTTAAAGGTAATGTGTTATTATGAGCCCTATACATAATTGATAAAATACTATATTCTACCAATTCCTGGAATTTCAATAAGTTTAGTTGAATAAACAAAGTGTTTGAAGGGTGAGTGAAATGTTTTCTGGTGATTACTCTTACAGCTCTCTTTTGTAAAATAAAAAGATTTTAGGTCGTAAGTCGGAAAATTTATGCTAGCGCTACTACGAACACTCGTTTTTCAACACAAACGTACATACTAGTTCATAAACATGCTCAGAAACTTGTTTCCAAACTGTTAGCTAACACACTTTCATCTAGAAACCCATACCAGTGCTGTATTTTCTGTATGTTCTGTACAACTTTACTGTTCGTTAGTCAGCTCGTAAGTCCGTAACCTCGTATGTCGATGTGCTCGTAAGTCAGGGACTACCTGTATCATTTTTTAGAGCATTGATAGCGAGTGAGCATTTTGCGTATCGACATTTATGGATATAGTATTTTGTTACAATAATCAGAACATTGACAAAAAATTCTAGATTTTTATCTTTAATGTACAGTATAAGCCAAACTGAATATTTTCTAAGGAGACAAAATCCAAGTTTATTGACAGAAAGTTACGAAGTTGTTCCCATAAGTTTAGGACTGGTAGGACTGGAAAGCACCTTGCATGGTAGTCTGCCGTTACCGGTGTATGAATGTGTATTCAATGTGTGTAGCACTTTGAGATTTTCACTAATGAAAAGTGCGTTGTAAATTGAATTCATTATTATTATTATTATTATTATTATTATTATTATTAGTTTAATACTTCTTTACATTCATAAAACAAATTGTTTCCAATTGAGTTGTACAAAAACCCCAATTTTCTACATTACATTTAAATCTCTCTTTTTAAGAATGGATTTGAAGGATAAATGTTATTTATAATTTTAAAATGTAGTTCTTTAAGTTTGGGAGGAATCAGAAATTTCTAATAATTTGTTCTTATTTTGACTAGATTTGTTAAAATTTTGTAAGAGAGCCGTGAGGCAGAGAAGCAGTAAAACCCTAAACTTTTGCAACTTTAAACATTATTTACCTGCCACATCTCCCCGCTGCACAAATAAATAAAAGCTGCTTTAAAGAATAAAACGAACTGTTTTTGGCGTCACGACTTGTGCGTAAATTCTAATTTCCAGCACACTGATGAAATTCTTATGAATCAGCGTTTATCTGGTGAGTGACGTCACCCCTAGCTGTGGTCTGACCTCACTTGATAAACCTTGAATGAAGGAGTGGAGACAAACAAGAGGAGAACCTGGTGGGATCTGGCCAATAGGGGGCGCCACACCATGGAGAGTCTGAACAGGGACACTTATCAGCCAAGACCACACTGAGCCCCACCTGTCCCACTGGAGTTTTTTTTATTATTATCAGTTAACACACACCCGATTCCCTAGAGCTGTATCACCCTCACAGCACCCGATGTGAGTGGGCCATCCAGCTGTTGCCTCCTTTACACATTCGACATGCAACCCCGGCTCTGCAGAGGACGTTGCGTAAAATGTCAATAAATACAGAATTTAACGATTTGCTAAACCTACAAGTCCTTCTCAAAAAATTAGCATATTGTGATAAAGGTCAGTATTTTCCAGAATGTAATTATTGTTTTAATACTGATGATTTTGGCATACAGCTCATGAAAACCCAAAATTCCTGTCTCAAAAAATTAGCATTTCATGAAAAGGTTCTCTAAACGAGCTATTAACCTAATCATCTGAATCAACGAATTAACTCTAAACACCTGCAAAAGATTCCTGAGGCTTTTAAAAACTCCCAGCCTGGTTCATTACTCAAAACCGCAATCATGGGTAAGACTGCCGACCTGACTGCTGTCCAGAAGGCCATCATTGACACCCTCAAGCAAGAGGGTAAGACACAGAAATAAATTTCTGAACGAATAGGCTGTTCCCAGAGTGCTGTATCAAGGCACCTCAGTGGGAAGGGAAAAGTGTGGCAGAAAACGCTGCACAACGAGAAGAGGTGACCGGACCCTGAGGAAGATTGTGGAGAAGGGCCGATTCCAGAGCCACCATGCACAGGCGTGTGCAGGAAATGGGCTACAGGTGCCACATTCCCCAGGTCAAGCCACTTTTGAACCAGAAACAGCGGCAGAAGCGCCTGACCTGGACTACAGAGAAGCAGCACTGGACTGTTGCTCAGTGGTCCAAAGTACTTTTTTCAGATGAAAGCAAAGTTTGCATGTCATTCAGAAATCAAGGTGCCAGAGTCTGGAGGAAGACTGGGGAGAAGGAAATGCCAGAAGTCCAGTGTCAAGTACCCACAGTCAGTGATGGTCTGGGGTGCCATGTCAGCTGCTGGTGTTGGTCCACTGTGTTTTATCAAGGGCAGGGTCAATGCAGCTAGCTATCAGGAGATTTTGGATTACTTCATGCTTCCATCTGCTGAAAAGCTTTATGGAGATTATTTCATTTTTCAGCACGACCTGGCACCTGCTCACAGTGCCAAAACCACAAATGTTTTACTGATCATGGTATTACTGTACTCTCCTGACCTGAACCCCATAGAGAATCTGTGGGATATTGTGAAGAGAAAGTTGAGAGATGCAAAACCCAACACTCTGGATGAGCTTAAGGCCGCTATCAAAGCATCCTGGGCCTCCATAACACCTCAGCAGTGCCACAGGCTGATTGCCTCCATGCCACGCCGCATTGAAGCAGTCATTTCTGCAAAAGGATTCCCGACCAAGTATTGAGTGCATAACTGAACATAATTATTTGAAGATTGACTTTTTTCGTATTAAAAACACTTTTCTTTTATTGGTTCGGATGAAATATGCTAATTTTTTGAGACAGGAATTTTGGGTTTTCATGAGCTGTATGCCAGAATCATCGTATTAAAACTAAAAAAGACCTGAAATATTTCAGTTGGTGTGCGATGAATCTAAAATACATGAAAGTTTCATTTTTATCATTACATTATGGAAAATACTGACCTTTATCACAATATGCTAATTTTTTTAGAAGGACCTGTACAGTATAATCTATTCACAGTAGAGCATAACATATCAAGTTAAAACTGAGAAACTGCATCATGTTTGTGGGGAAATATATATTTGTAGTTTTATTTTATGGCAACACAACTTAAAAATGGTTGGACGGGGGCAACAAATGGACGTAGAATAGTACAAATAAGAAACAGCTGGTGGAGTTTAACTAATTAGGTTAGAGGACTAGGTATGAAAAGTCTTTGCCCAAGAGAGGCTGGGCAGAGGTTTACCAGTCTGTGAAAAAAGTCTTCAAATAGTGAAACTGCACAGTGTTACTCAATGGAAAACTGGGAACACTTTGAAAATCCAATCATCTACAGCTTATAATGTCAAAAGATTAGAAACCTCAGAGCTCAAAGTCAATATTGGAAGGTGGATCTTCAGGCCCTCTGGAGCCACGGAGTTAAAAACAGAATGGAGAAATGCTCTGTGGTCAGAGGAATG
>JBBPBX010017926.1:24777-40382 GCA_038048925.1 Garcialebias charrua
AAAAAAAAGAGACAGCCCATGTCACGTCAAGCGGTCTCCCTCCCATTTTTCATCAGACACAGCTGCTCACTCCCTCACTATCCATTACAGTCCAGTCTTATACTGCTATCCAGTGGTCAAAAAAGGTACTACACACAAATTAACAAATATTTCTTCTTAAATTTGACAATAATTACTAATTCATTCAACCTTTATTTAGTCAGGTAAATCTTATTGAGCCTCATGGCTCATTTACGAAAGCGACCTGCTAAAACTAAAGAACGATGAACAGCAATGGTAGAATTTCCTTATACAATAAACAACAATAGAAAACAAAAGAGAGAAACACTTTTTTTTTTTTTTTAAATAAAGTATCAAAAAACTAGCAAAACAGGTAGTCCTCGAGTTACGACGTTTTGTGGTTACGGCGCATCTCCCATTAAAAAAAATATTAATTTAGAAATTTTATTTTGAAAAGTCAAGTTACGCAGTTTCCGGTTTTACGTAGTAAACGTAGCGGTGGAGGAATGCTACACTTTCTCTCTAAAAAAGCTAAGTCTGTACTGTGAACCCTGTTTTACGTCGTAAACGGATAGAGAATACGGAGGATGGACGGAGGAACACAGCGTCACCAGCATCCCAGTAGGCCATTAACCCTTTTTCCCCTTCATTATGGCTCCAAACGTTTGTGTTTTTTGATAATTATGTAGGGTACTGTGTTAGGATAGGCTAAGTGCTTGGTAATACAGTACATGTATATGGTGCAGGAACGGATCTCCGTCGCTAAGTTGAGGACTACCTGTATTGTCAAATTTCAAACAATATTATCATTTATCGCAATAATTTCTGAGACAATCGGCCAGCAAAATTTATCGTGACAGGCCTAAACAAAGTTTTTTTTTTTAAACTGCCTCGCTGATGGTATGGGGGTGCATTAATGTCTCTGGAACAGACAGCATAAAAATCTGGAAAGTACGGTGTCCGGCAGGTGCAAACACAGAGCAAGCGCATGAATGAGGCAAACTCCAGAACACAAATGCAACAGAGGAACACAACAACAAACAAATGCAAAAGAAAGGTGATGCAAATACCAAAAACACAACAAAACAAAAAAACTGAAAGAACTTCTTTCTTCCGTCCAACTTTGTTTGGGGCATCCCATTAACGCCTGGTCCCATACGACTTGGTGGTCTGAGTCCCCACAGTTGCCCTCGACAGCTGCTGTAGGAAGACGTCAATGCATACAGGTTTCCAGTCTTCTTCAAAGCACAGCACAGTCCTGCAGTCCAGACTGAAAGCATCTGACGCACCATGAAACAAAGAGCAAAGACTCAGGACTGGAAGAGCTGGAGTCCTCCATCAGACAAGAATGGGACATTTTCTCCAACTGGTCTCCTCAGTTCTTCGTTGTTAAAACAAAAGGAGATGCCATCAAATCCAAAATTGCCTCAATTCTTCCACAAAATGGCACACTTTATTACTCAATATAAATAAAATAAGGGTTTGGGAAATTCGTAAATCGTTTAATTCTATTTTTATTTACATTTTACTCTGTTTTTGTTTCTAAGTCAGACTTTGAGACATAAAAAAAGTCATATAAATTTGATAAATGTCTAATTTATTTTTCTACAGGATATGAAAAAAAGAGAACACAAAGATGAAGAGCGTCACAGAGACTAGAGGACAACGGGACGACAGCGATCTGTACATGGAGTGCAGTTCTGTTACTCTGAGCCGAGTCGAGTGTTTGCAGCGCTCCTCTTCCAGAAGCATTCTGAAAATAAAAAAAATTTAAAAAGCTGTCCATCCCGCGTTGTGTTTTGAGATTTCTTTGGGATGTCTGGCTGAAACGGAGGAACAGCCGCCGAAATAATTTACACACAATACATTTGTTAACAGAGAAAACAGAAAATAAAAGTAGTTGCATTTAAAATAATGGAGTTACGTTACAGCTGATGGGGAAAACATCCCCGTAAGACTCAAATGATAGTATTTAGTCCCCTGATATTCATTGCATGTTTAAATGGCATCAAACGTCACCCGACTAGAAACACAGCATCGCCTCTGGTTTTGTTCTCTTCCAGAAAGAGTCGGCTCTGAACCCAGAAGGCAGCAACAAAGAACCAGCATCCACAGGGACCAACCCTTTAAATGTGTCTGTCAGGAGGGATATGAGGGCTCCCAGTCAGAGTGTGATTCCAGCACCGTCTCAGAAGAACTTGACGCCTTTTCCGTCGTCCATGGTGAAGACCTCTGCTTTGCCGTCTGATTGTAAGGCCTGCAGGGAGCGCAGCAGCATCCATTCCTCTAACCCGTGGAACTCTGCAGAGAAAAAATGAACAGCAACGACTGAGGAGATTGTTTTATTGAAACACAGGGCAAGGTTTACTACCGTATTTTTCTGCCTATAAGTCACAGGATTTTTTTGGGGCATAATTTGCATGCCCAGTGACTTATTTATGTATTTTTCCCATATTTATAAACAAATTTTTGGCTGAGATATGATGATTTCATTCATTCTGACTGAAAATATTGAACACTACCATTTTCAGCCGCTAGATGGCACTTGAGTAGTATGGCATGCTGTTGTGTAATGTACCGGTAATAGGTAAAAGTGGCTATTAAAAGTTCAGTATGTAATTTCTGGAACACGCTGGAACTTAGGAAAATTTTGAACAGAGACACGTTTCTGGTCCCTCCCCCTCAGAGCCATATATGGCTCTGTTACCCTTGCTCTGCTGAAATTCAAATTCAAACTCTGTTTTTATTGGCTGGTTAACGGCGTGTCACTGTGGCTTTTTAGAAATGCTTTTAGAGAAGCAAGGGGACAATAGTTTTTTTCAGAGATTACTTGTCTAAAATCAGTATGTCAGGAGGTAGTGACAGAGTGAAGAAATATGTTAAAAATATATTGTTAGAAAAGTTACATACAGCTCCTTTAATGACACAATCGGCTTGCCATATAGGCCACCTTCATTCAGCTCGCCTGGAGCAACCGTCAAATCAGCTTCATCATTTCGCTGAGCCGCCCCGGTGAAATGCAGCTGATTTGACCATCCAAGTGCGTTTATTAAGTAAAAGTTCAACTGAGACACACCTTTACTATAATGTCGAGCAAACAAACAATTGTTTTAGGTGGTTATCTTGTTAAATTTCAAAGAAATGCACAGTGAGTCGACCTCTGCGCGTTCCCGTTTCCACATTATCAGTTTTTGAAAATGCAGCTGATTTGACGGTCGAAGTGAATTTATTAAGGAAAAAGTTAGACTGAGACACACACCTTTACTATAATTTAAAGCAAACAAATAATTGTTTTTAAGTGTTAATCTTGTTAAAAGTCCTCCTGTGCACGCTCCCGCGGCCATCATTTGGCAGCCAAGAGATTTTTGGCACAACACCGGCGCACATTTCAGGGTGGTCAGTGACATGTAACAAACGCGACGCGTCAGCGGTGACGCATAATAGAGGAGCCAAGATGGTCTAGTGGCAGGGTTTTTGACTACGGACCCGAAGGTCGCGGGTTCGCGCCCCGGCCACTACCCAGCTTGGGGTGTCTATGAGTGCACACCTATTTCTCCAGCTCCCCGGGCGCTTTCGGGCTGCTCACTGCACCACCTGGTAGGTGGTTGGGTTAAATGCAGAGACGAATTTCGTCTGTGTATGGGAAACATACGCAGATGACAGGAATAGACATTATTATTATTATTATTATTATTATAATAGATGCGACTTATATGGTGAAGCGACATATTTATGCATTTTTCAACTTTATTAGACCTATTTGGACTGCTGCGACTTATAGGGCGGTGCGATATGGTATTTGTTGGACATTGTGCATCTATTACAGGTCAATCGATTAGTCATACCTGCTTTTTCTCTACACCTAATTCACTTTGGGTTGCACGTCTCTTCAAGTTTCTACGCAAAATAAAGCTGAGAGAAACAAATAAATAAAAAAATGAACCACACAAGGTCACAAAGAGAAAACGGTAGGTGTTAATATAATGTATTGTGAAAAACGTTCCGATCAGAGGTCAACTCCAACAAACACCAGAAGACAACCTCGGACGTTTTGACAAATCCATATTTAGACGAACTCGGAGCCAGGGGTGGTCTTAATGTTTTGGCTCATTTTTAAAGGTATTTAAATGAGAACTGAGGCAGCATTAAGTATTAAAAAGTACTAAATGATGTCATACCTTCACTTCCTGTGTCATCGCCGTTGGAGAGCTCATAAAACGTGAACACAGAGTTGACCATGCCGCTTCTGAAAACCTGAGAAGTTAAAGAACAAATACCAGTAAATTAAATAAATAAAAAATGTATTACAGTACATGTCCAAGAGTTTAATTTTAAAAGTTGGGAATAAACACTTAAAGAACAAAAGACTAATCTCTTCTGAAAAGTCAGGCTTTCATTTAAGTCATGTATGTGCTTTGACTCGCCTGTCGCTTAAAACTCCTGAAAATCTTCTTTAACATTCAACAAAATAAAATAAAATAAGTCAGGTGTGATAATTTAATCGAAGTTTCAACATTATTATTATTTTTTTAATGTCCAACACTAAAAATAAAATTTCAGAGAATTACACAAGGCTTGAAAAAAGTTGAATGTTAGAAAAGAATCTTGAAGATTTTTTGGTTGTAAACATAAAAACTGCACAAATAATAAAATTACAGTATGCTGAAGCTCGCAGCTCCTTTAATACTTTTGTTGGATGTAACTGGGACCCTGTGCACACAATTTTGTTCCATCACATGTGCCACATGTGGTGTGTATGGCAAATAAAGAATCGCTGAATTAAATAAACTACTAAGGAAAAAAAAGAAGCTTTGTAGGAATAAACTCTTGGCATGACTTCAACACAGAGCGTATACCTGAAAAAATTAAATACAGAAGATTTTAAAGGGACCTGCTGGGAAAAACAACGATATGTTGAATTGTGCATATTTTCAATACTCTTTAAACATTTGAGATGCTGAGATGTGATGCAAACTTTTACAGAACCGGTACTCAGACCTGACTTCACTGTGGATTCGGTGGTTGTGATGTTTCACCTCGGCCTTTAGATGCGCTCCAGTACCTCTGAATGATGAGCCCTGTCATGCTCAAAGCTTTCCATTTGATTTAAATCATTTATCAGCTGCTGTTCTGCATCGTAGGTCACATAACATCAGTGGTACTGCTTTATTTTTTTTGTTTGGCATCATCTTACTCAGTTTGTTCATATGCAAACCAGGAGTCTTTACTGTGAGAAAAAAGTTGTTTTTTACGCTGATGCTTTAACACCAAGCAGCACTCGACCTTCTACAATCAGCCTTAAATGTTGTCCAGAGCCACTATCCTGCAGGTTTTAGAGGGTTATATTTGGCTTTGACACACCCACTTTGAAACAATGGGAGACAAACAGAGCATGAAGAGGTAATTCAAGCATTGAGTCAGGTGTGTTGGAGCAGAGGAACAGGTAAAACATGCAGGACCTCCGAGGACCAGGGGCCTCATGTATCAACCATGCGCACGCACAAAAACATTGCGCACGTCACTTTCCACGCAAAGTGGCGTATGTATCAAATCTGATATGAACGGGAATATCTGCGCATCCACGTACAAATCCACGGCTGCTCCCCTGCTTGCGTACGCACGTTTCTGTGGTTATTGTTCCTTTGGCGACACTTACAGGTTATTCAGAGAAACTGTGTCCATGATATGAAAATAATCATAAATCCCACCAAACACACATGATTAACAATTATTACATCCACATGGACGCAATTAGATGAGTGGATATAAAAGCATGCGCCAAATAGTGGCAACGATATTGACAACAATGAGATGTGATTTCTTTAAATAAGAAGTTAACCAAGCTGTACCAACACGCCTACGTTTAGGTCAGTGTGTAGCGCGGTTGCCTTTAGTTCCAAAGGTCATGAGTTCGAATCTCGCATGGTACAACGTTTCTCTTTTTTTTTTTCGTTCCAGATTTAAATACACATGAAAACTATTTACAAAACAAGAAATCGTCTGCTTCCTTTCATTTCATGTATTGTTCTATTTCTTGTTGTTTTATTAAATAGTTGTCCTGTGTTCTTTAAATCTGGAATGAAAAAAAAAAACGTTGTACCAAGGGGGAGTCGATCTCACGACCTTTGGGACGAAGGGCGGGCGCGCTCACCACTAACCTATACAGGCATGTTAGAGCAGATGGGTCAACTTCTTGTTTAAAAGTGGATGGTATGTTTTGCGCTAGGCGTGCCGAATAAAACCTTTTTCCGTGCTTCTCTGCCTCACTCAGAAGTGATTCCTGTTCACAGTCCGTGAAGTTCCTCTTTTTTCCACGTTCCGACATGATTTGCAATGGAGCAGAGACGACATTCCTGTCGTGCATGGCATATTTGAATGACTTTGCATATTCATACGGAGGCGTGTCAAAGGCGGAGTCGGCCACTCTCTCATGTGCGCTGAATTCCACGTTGATTGTGTTGTACATAAGGAATGTGCGTGGATACCGGTGTACGCACAGTTTGATAAATCTGGATTTTTTTGTGCGTGGACACTTTTCTGGATTTGTCCGTACGTGACTTTTCAGTAAGAAATCTACGCAAGTCTTTGTACATGAGGCCCCAGGACTGGTCCAGAGCAACTTAAATGGCTTAAACGCAGACAGAAACAAATCTGAGGATGTTCTCCAACTTAAAGGCATCTGATTTTTATATTTCAAGGCACTCTTATTGAAGCAAACAATTTGGTTTTACTCTTGAAGAGTTTCTCCTTTGTAATCAATAACTAGATAAAAGATTACACTTAAAAATAGTTTTTATTTTAAATGAGATCCTGATTTTCTTTCAGTGCAAAAAGGCGACTTGCTGCTGCTACGTTTGCGTTCGTTATAGATTACGGTGATGTCTTACATTCACTCGGCTCTGTTTGTCGAGGAGCTCCTCCTTTAATCCTAAAATCTCAACACTTCTCCGGACGCCCACGGTCTTTGTCCATCTGCAGGTTGAATCAGGTACTACCGTATTTAGCGGACTATAAGGCGCACCAGTCTCTCTACGATCACAGAACGGTAATCTCCTTCACATTCCATGAACCAAATTAAGGACCATGGGAGACCGGGCATTCTGTGTGGCTGCCCCCCGCCTATGGAACTCCCCCCCCTGACTACCTGAGAGCTCCGCAGTCACTGGTTGACTTTAAACAAGGCTTAAAGACCTTTCTTTTTAAGCGAGCCTATTTTGCCTCCACATGATTTTATCTCTGATCTTAGTTGATATTATCATCGTTTTTAATTGATTTTATCACTTGTTTTTATTTGATCATTGATTTTAGTTGCACTTTGTAGCACTTTCAGGTTTCTGTTAATGAAAAGTGTGTTACAAATTGAATTCATTAATATTATTATTACCAGATTATAAGGTGCATTAAATGAAACAAAGCAGTCAGATAAGTCAAACTTTATTCAACTCATTTCCAATAACCACATCAAATCGGTTCGAGGTCAGTAAGCACAAGCAGAATTAATACATAAGGTACACCTGCTTATAAAGCTCACTGTTGATTTTTGAGAAAATTAAAAGATTTTAAATGCGCCTTATAGTCTGAAAAATATGGTAATAAATAAAGCTCTACTGGGTCTGCTCCCTTCTTATCTACATAAATCTCAAACTGACTGGAGGATCTTCACTTCGCTCCCAGAACTACGACTTCTTGTACTTAAAGTCCGAACAGAACAAGAGAACAGGTCATTGCAGTTCGCTGCGCTGTTGACAATAAATCAACTTCAGTCCGGTCTAAAACGAAGGAGCTGCTTTAATCAAATGTAGAAGAGAAACGGACATGAAGTTGTGTTTTATCTAATGGTCATGCACATGCGCACTTTTTAACGGAAAATACTTTATGGTTTATTTTATATCAAGGCTGCTATCGTTGATAATGTTTACTTTATGAAACTTTGTGTTTTGTTGCCTGTTTAGCCAAGACACTAACCCTAACCCTGAGTTTCTCCAGGTAAAAATAAATGTTATTCAGTTTACCTTAACTTAGCATTCTCTAAAAAAAATGTAATAGTCCATGAGTAACGATCCTTTTTTTAAATTGTGAGTAGATGTGACAGTAATTATTATAGCTGTTGTTTTCCATTAATGTTTTTTAGGTGGAATCTTATGGCGACTGAAACATTCAAACCAACAAGCAAGAAAATGTCCAAATCAATGAATTTAAACAAAGTGCTCCGTGATCGTTATATATTTCAAACCGTCTTTGAGGTCAAGGAGTTCAAGAAAAAGAAAGTGTTTTAATCAACTGAGCAGTTTTGTCCTTTAAAGATTACAGATCTTTATACATGTATATATCTTTATTTTTTAAAGCCTTGTCAGTAAACGACAAAGTGTGCAGATAACTTTTAAGATACAAGAAAGAAAGGATAGAAAGGATAAAATCACACTCTACACCCACTCCCCCTGGTTCTTTCTAAAATGTAGGACATCGCACTGAAAAACGAGCGATTCCCTAAAGCGAGCCAAGTTAATAGAACGTTTTGGAGGACATTTAATGCAACGTGCAGCACTTCTTTCTAATTAAAGTCATAAAAGTACTTCAGGCCCAGTTTAAATTAGATTTAGTCTGAGAACAGATGAAACATTTCTATCGATCTGGTCTTTATTATTATTGTTGTTTTGTTCCATCTGAAATCGAAGTGCAGCAACAACCTGCTACAAACTGACTGCCTCACGTGGGAAATATTAACCCCAAAGAAAAAAATAATAACAACTGCATATTTAAATTTCTAAAAACCTAACCTTGTGTTATTGTTACACATGTAAGTACTGTAATCGGTTTACAGCTGAACTGACTTCAGCATGGTTATTTTAAAGCGGTTAAATGTATTAAACTGCTGCAGAATGTCGTGAACTTGTGATGACTTTGTGCTGTGATTACTTCAGGTTTGAAGGATGATCAAAATGTCGTCTCACACATTTTCTATTTTTTAAATCCAGACTTTACCAGACTATCGCTCAACTTTTGAGGTATTTTTGGCAAAAAAAAGTCTGTAAATTTAGTAAACATGTCGTTATCATCTCATTGTTTTTTAGGGTTATTGGATGTAAGAAAGCTTTTTGTTCTCTCAATTATATATTTTTAATGGCTTTAGAATGCAAGTACTGGTACCACAGAGAGACGTATTTGTATCCGTCAACTTGGCTGTTTTATGTTGAACTTTGAGAAAATATTTCATGTACCGGTAAATATAATAATATTATATAAAATATAAAAATATTGTTTTACAGACTTTTATAAGCCCAACATGGAGGAACTGGCCCAAGTGGCTGGGGAGAGGGAAGTCTGGGCCTCTCTACTTAGGCTGCTACCCCTGCGACCCGACCCCGGATAAGCGGAAGAAAATGGTTGGATGTACAATGACAACACTTGAACAGTACAAATGTGTAAATGTTCACAAATCTAAACTGAACGGTGCGCATGCTGTCATAACATGCTGGCGCTGCAGGCCTCCTTGTCACTAGGTTCTCATATAAACAGTGCCTTTTATTTATATTTATATATATATACACCGTATACACCGGTATATACCGGTATATATATATAAATATGTACACACACACGCCGGTATATATAGACAGTGCCTTTTATATCAGTGAGTTATTTTGATGGAATGGCCAATGTCCGATATTTAACTTTATCACTAATATCGGCCGATACCATGCCGTTAATTGGGCAGCACGTTGGCACAACTGGTAGAGCTGCTGCCTCTCAGCGAGAAGGTTGCCGGTTCAAATCCCGGTCCGGGGCCTTTCTGGGTGGAGTTTGCATGTTCTCCCCGTGCATGCGTGGGTTTCCTCCGGGTACTCCGGTTTCCTCCCACAGACCAAAAAACATGCTTGTTAGGCTGATTGGTGACTCTAAATTGACCCTAGGTGTGAGTGTGAGAGTGGATGGTTGTTTGGTGTGAGTGAGACAGGTCCCTCTTGTAAATGAGTCCCTGTGACTCAACGAGGCTAGCCTGTATAAATAAAGGTTGAATGAATGAATGAAAGAGTTAATACTGTGCATCTCTAATGGTGACTATGATTATTTTTTACATATGAATGAATGAACTTTCTTTAAACAGGAACAATGCACAACTCAAACATAAATGTCATCATTTGATGTGCTATACCTGATCATAGCAAAAGCTAATTCACATCTTCAATGCAATATGAGAAATGCCCTGCTTGTTTGAGCAGCTTTAGAGAAGTTTTGGGAAATTGGAAATCGGCCAATACTTAAATGAGAAACCGATTTTACAGATTTTTTTATTTTAATTTTAACAATTGTCTGAACTTTATTTACTGTTTATTTCAGAGCACTACCACATGGCCAGTTAAAACAAGTTTGTATTGTTTCTAGGATATTGTTCAAGGGTGTTTTTCAATAAAATAATCTTGGAAAATTGAAGGTTACGGTAATTGTGACCTTATAACACCTGACAGTGTTGCTAATAAAACAAAATAGGTATCGGCCAAAATCGGAAGGTCAGACTTTTTAGAAATCGGTGATCGGCCAGAAAACTGCGATCGGTGCACCCCTTATGGAAACATAAATGTTTTCCCAGACTTGGGTTTATTTTTTAAATAATCATCCAGATCTGGGAATAAAATAAATACAATTTATACTATATAAGGCCATGTAGGAATCCTGATTAACATGTGACCAGAATAAAATCAACAACTTAAAGTAATAAATATAACTTTCTTTTTCACTCTCCAACTACGATATATTCATACAAAAATGTATCTTCAGGGGTCTCTGAAACTCACCCACTGGTAAATTAACTTTCCCCACTCCTCTGGTCGTCTCCACATGACTAAACACCGTGATTTGTTTTTGTCCAACCATTCCAGGTTTCCTGTAGTCAATAAAAATTAAAAATAAACATACATAAACATATTACTGTTGAAACTTATTGGAACACTCAATAAAATTAGCATTTTTGTCACAGCAATGTAAAAAACAAGATTGAGTAAGATTTACCTTTTTTCCTCAGTTCCTCAAACACAACTTGAATTGCTTCCACCAACAGTTTTCCTGGAATCGCATTAAGGTCAAACAAAACACGCACATTTTGTATGTTTGGCTTAAATGAAAAGGAAGAGCTAGAAATGCAATGACTAGAATCTACGTAATCAAGACAGACAGCTGCTGGATGTTGCAATAAAAGGAAGGGGATAAGAGGTGACGCTGCCCTAAAAGCTTGTAAATCCCAAAGTCTTAGGAGTGTGGATAAACCTTAATGCCCTGTTGGTGGAAGGTATTGAGAATCAAAGTAAATTTAACACTTGCTGCAATAAATAACTGTTGAAATAGTAAAATTATGGCTTGGAGGTTTTAAAACCAGGATACGTTCTATCTTCTTGTTGTTGAACATGGGGCTTTCTTGCGCCTCCATGACATCCAGAGTGTGGAGCTTGTGATGGCGGCAGTAGGACAGCACCAGGGAGCACCATGCTGCCAGCTGTTTCTGTCTTGTGTCAGCATTGGGCTGTAACCTAGAAACGGAAATAAAATTATTTATTGTCATTGTAACAGTGCTGTGAAACTGCAGACATTTCTTTTTGGACGCAGCATCATAAAAAAAAATATTGAAGACAAACCTGTTGATAAAGTACAGTTTCTAATATTTTGTATCTTGATGATCCATTAGAGTTATATTGCACAAGGTTTGATGGTTTTAAGCCTAGCGGGTAAAAAGCCATTTCCGAATCCGTTTGTTCTGGTTTTATTAGACCTGTAGTGCCTCCCAGAGGGCAGCAGGTCAGACATGTGGGATCCAGGGTGGGAGGTGTTCTGCAATATGTTGTGCATAAGCCCTGCTGAGGTGTGTAGGCCCTTCAGGGAGGGGATGCAGCAGCCAACCATATCATAAAGTAACACTTTTAACAGAAGAAAATCACCATGCTGTGTGTTAAAACACAAAAAACTTGTTCATCTCTTGGGTTTAGGAGATTTTTCATGACTGAATGATTCACAGATCAGAGAAGTAGCTAATTTATCCATCCATCTTCTTCCACTCATCTGTGGTTGGGAGATGTAACAAGTCCATGACGGAGACCAAGCTACCCCTCCGTGTAGGAGCACTCTCCAGTTCCTCCTGGATCTCATGGCATACCCAGGCCAGAGAGGACAAGTCCTCCAGAGATTTCTAGATCTACCAAAAAAACACTACAGTTGGAGGTGCATCACAAAAAATAATAATAATCAGGCCACCTTGGCGGATTCCTACATTTTACATATTTATTTTATGCAGAAGAGCAGCAGCACTTCTTTGAGCTCCTCATTCTTTCCCTAAGGCTGAGCCCGGTGATCCTTTGCAGTAATCTCATTCCTGCCACTTTTATCCAGGAAATTATTATTGCACTTGATCACAGGTGAGTGTTGGAACAAAGATGGACCAGTACATCAAGAGCTTTGTTCTTTGGATCAGCTCTTCCTTCATCACAGAAAACTAGAGTAACACCCTTATTACAGCAGTATCCCCCTCCACTTGTCACCAAGACTCCCAGATATACTTGAACTTCTTTATTTAAAGAGTAGCAAAAGGAAAAACAGAAGCTTTACTTGAAAAAAGGTCAGAAAAGACACACAGAAAGTGTGGCAATGAAAAAATTTATTCAAACAAATTGAGGGTTTGAAAACGTTTGGTTTCTTGAAAGGAAATGGTTGAAGAAAAGTGGGATTACTTAAGAGTGTTCTACAACACTAGTCATTTAATAAATGCATCTTTTTTGTTTGTTTTAGTACCGTTTCCACGTTTACTTTAATGGGACTTTAACTACTTACGTTTTCCTGTTTTTGTATCAAAATTGTGTTACCCTGATGAATTAAAGAGCAGAAAAACGTAGCCCTGAACTGAAAAACGTAACAGAAGTCTAAAAAAGCATGAGCATGCATCAGGGTAACAGAGAAGTGTAATGTTAACAAGTATCATATTAAAATATCGTCTTCTCACAACACAAACTAATAAAAACAGTAATATTCATATTTAATCAAATATTCACTTGAGAAAAAGTACAAATGAATCACTGAATCGGAACTAAAAGAGCTGCTGATAAACTTTTGGAAACCTAAATACATTACCGGGTACTTCCTTAGCATTCGTTTAGCCTAGCTTGCCAACATGACGCTAGCTCGAAAACTAGCACGCCTCGGTTCAGTTCCATCCAAATAACTCGGGTTAATAAACATGTTTTGACTATGTTTTTATAAGATGCCCCCTAATAATCGAACTCACGTAAAAAACGGTGGGAAATTGTATTGCCAGGGCCACTCAAAACTCATCGCAGTTGATGCGGTGTTCAGCTGACAGCTTCCGGAAGCAGTTCCGTCGATCTAAATAGTTCCGGGTAAAAACACGGACTAGAAAAATAAAAATAAAATGCATACTCAGTAGTATTAAATAGCCTTTAATAAGTATTAGTACTATTAAATTATTATAAATACTAATCGGTTACAAAATGTACTTTTTCCTACAATTAAGTGATTTATTAAATGGCCCGATTTTGTTTTACTTGCTTTACTGTGTATTTGAAAAAGGCCACTCCATTTATGCTGGTGAAGATTCTCAGTCGTCCAGGACAAAATCAGAACAAGCGCTCAATATACTACTGTTAAACTGTGATGTGTTGTTGCGTTAATTTACTTAGAATGGATATGTTATCTCCGGTATGTGTGGGCGTTATTTCAGCTTCCAAATTACATGTTGGTGCGTGGCATGTTGCCTGTATAAAACTTCTGTTTCACAGCTGCTCTTTTGAATTGAAAAAGCCCTTCGGATAAAGGGTGAAACATTTTCTGCAACAAATAAAGTCCAGTTGTTTTTGTATTGAGCGCTTGTTCTGATCACTCCATTTATGGTATCACAGGTAATCATAGGAATTTCTCTCTTTAATGCACAATTGTTAGTTTTTAAAATACATCTTTATTAGAAATGAACAAACCACCTTTCATTTGCCAAAAGTTAATTTATTACTGAAAAAATGTGCACATTTCCAGTAACTTTCAGCATAAATATGCCATTTATTGCTATTTACAAATTATACATGTAATGCTAACATTCAATTTTCTTCTTCACCGACTGAATTCCCTTCAAACTATCAAAATAAAATCAGTATTTCCTCTTTAAAGTGTGTTATTTTACAGTCTCTTAAGTACAAATCAATGAAAAATAATCTAAGCCTGCATACATTATCTAGATCACTTTCTACACAGTAAAATGTTGGCATTTCTATATTACAATAAAAAAAAGTAAATGTGTGACTGAATAAAAACAATTATAACATATTAGAATATCTGTTATTGCCTTAAGTGTAACATCAAATCCAAAACAACAAACATTTTTTACGTTTTCAAATAAAAACAATTATCTTTTTTAAAGACAATGCATCTATCCAGGTTTAACCCAGGTTATATTGACACTGAAATTTAGAAAAACTAAAACAAAATTGCTAAACAGTACAGACTACAGTGGCTTGTGAGACTTTAGGAGTCTCACGGGGAGAAATCAGTTTTATAACCCACACCATCTGCTCCCTAAACAGGTCTCTCTTGAAAATGAGTTCTCGTGGCTCAATGAGACTACGTGTATAAATAAAGGGTACCGGTAAATAAAATTTTAAAAAATACAGTGCTTCTTTTACCAAAAACAACAACAACAAATAACTCAAGCTCAGTAAGTTTTTTTTACACAGAAATTCACAACATGCCTGTTTTCACCTGAGTGCATCAAAGTTCAATCCTGCAATACTGAAAAAGATGACTAAAAAAAACCCTCATCATGTCTGGCTTCACCTTTTATTAGTTTTAGAAAACATGTTTTAGTTTTAGATGTGGCACCAAAGCTGAATGCAAACTGCAAAGCCTGAAAGTATTTTAAAAAATGCCTCAAGCGCACGTCTGTGATTTAGCTGACGTGGAAGATATTATAATTTTCCTTCAGTACGAACTCCACAATCTGGTTCTGGAAGACCATGTGCATGGTGATGTTGGCGAACTCCGTCTCCGGTCGAAGCAGCGTCGGACCGAACACGATCGCCACATTCTGTACGGTCATACGATTGTCCTCACCGTATTCAATGACCCTGTTGGACAAACAGAATTTCTCATTATTTTTATATATTGAGCACAAAAACTGTATTAAGTTGAGCTGGAAGTTTTTTGCCTTTTATCATTTTAAAGTGTAAATCCATGGAAAGAAAAATACATTTTTAATCTGTCGTCATAGATCAACATTTTTCTCTGCGAGTTACAAAACTGCTTTATTTAATTATATTTGATTATATTCATGAATGTATGCTTCAGTTGTATTATTCTGTTTTAATCATGTCTTGCAGGGCGACATTCTTGAAAGGCTGCAAACTAAAAGTATTATTCTTGAAATTAACAAAACAGTCAAAAAAAAGAAATTACATTTTGCACAAAACAAGAACAAAAAAACGAACATTATATTTATTTAAATGCCACAACAGTTCAGAAAAAATGACAAAAAAATTATATTGTAACACAGTCTAAACTCATAATTTGCACTGAAGCAGGTTCATTTTAGTGTTTTAATTTAAACTTCATGTTTATATATA
>JBBPBX010017927.1:0-22675 GCA_038048925.1 Garcialebias charrua
TTTCGTCTTTAAAATATTAATTTCCATTAAAAAAAATTGTAATAGCACCACTAGCGCCTTTAAAATATTAACTTCCATTATTTTTTTTTTAAATAGCACCACTAGTGCCTTTAAAATATTAATTTCCATTCATTTTGTTGTTGTTGCGTGTTTTAATAGTGCCACTAGTGCCCCCTTCATTTCCGGATTGCAATAACATGGGCGTAGCCAGAATTTTGTGGGGGGCGGTTCGTTTTAAAGGAGAAGTTGACAATGCTAAACTAATGTGGCTGGATAACTCAACTGATAAAGTGTCTGCCTTCAGTCCCAAAGCTCATGAGTTCAAGTCCCACATGGTACAACGTTTTTTTTTTTTTTTTATTAATTCCAGATTAAAAAAGCACAAGAAAACTATTTACAAAACAGCAAGGAATAAAACAATGCATTAAAGGGGACCACACATGCAAAATTCACTTTTTAATGTTTTTTTACTAAACTTTGGGTATTTACTTCATAAAAAAACAGTCCTTGTGCCAAAAAAATGCACCCAGTGGTTTATTTACTCTAAGTAGATTTATTTGTCTGTGATTAAAAACGCTCCGTTTCACACTTCCTGCGGTTTGTGACGTCACAAACCGTAGCCAATCACCTCAAACCTGAGTCCAGCCCCTCACCTAGCAACCCCTGGTGATGCTCCACCCACTTGAGTATAAAAGATGTCACGGTTGCCTAGCGGTTTAGGAGCTGACCTGGCGGTCATTTATTCATTTATTTAGCCCATGGGGGGCTAGGGGTTTGCCCTGCTCCAGCCATGCAGCACATCTCGAGTAAAACCAGAATGTTTTATTACCTTGTTTGAATGAACTCTGTCTCGTTGAAACTGTGCACACACACTCTAGCGGTTTGGACTTGTTTCTTATATGATGAAGGACTACTGTTGCACAACTGTCAGTTTGGTTGAGCGGTTACGACACTTGACCGCCACGCAGGAGAGCGGAGATCGCGTCCCGTCAACGGCATCTTTTTTTTTCCCCCCTTTTTTTTAAAGCCTTTTGTTTCGGAGAAATCGGGGTGAGACTAGATATATACATCGACATAATAATACTTTATAATTGTTATTTTTACGTTTTAGTTCAATTTTTAGTGTAATATCGCTCCCAACGCGAAGCCGGCAGAAAACTGTGCACACACACACTCTCTTCGCGTAATGAGTAATAAAAAAGAGCCATCAAGCACCACTGATCGATATATTTTCAGATTAGCAACTTATTTATTTTAAGAATACCTTTCACTTCATCAAAATCTAATCAAAACTTCAGCGTTCTAAATGTAGGTGGTTGTGATTATTTCTTATACGATGAAAGACTATTTTTGCACAACTGCACGGTTGGCCCAGAGGTAATGAACCGGACTCGTCATCCGAAGGACACGGGTTCGCGTCACGGTCGCGGATTTCTTTTTTTTTTTTTTTTTTAAGCCTTTTGTTTTGCAGACCGCCGGCGAAGACACCATCTGCGTGCGGGAGTTGTTGGGAGCTAATGACTTTTGAGGTCCGGTCAAAAGTTGCCTCATGCGGATAAATTAACTGGAGACATTCTGTGAACTTTGTGTGTGGACTGAAGCACGCTCCAACAAGCGCCGCATGCAACGAGCGGAGCACACCGCCCGCTCCGAGAGGAAAAGCTATCATTAGCCTCGGAGCTAATGCTAAAAAAAGGAGCTGCAAATGGCGGCGCGCGCAGAGGGCTTTTGGTAAGTTATCTTAAGCTACTAGCACTAACAGTAAGTCAAATGAGTAATAAAAAAGAGCTAATTTTAAAATAACAACATATTAGAGATACTGGCTGTTGCAGAGGGCGTAGTTAATGTAAATAGGTCTTTGTAGGGCGTGGCTTTCAGACCTCATTATTCATAAACCGGTCGTTTAGAACGGAAGTGAAATTTGGCAGAATTAGAAAGGGGATATTTTTTAATCTAAGCATTATTTTGTGTATAAAATTGACTGAAAATGGTCTGGATAGCCCACAGATAAACCACAAAAAAATTATATATCCTACATTTGGTCCCCTTTAAATGAAAGGAATCAGACGAAGAAAATAATCTCATCTGCCCCTTCTCAAACTATTTTTTTTTCAAACACTCTTTTATTGGATAAAAAAAGAAGAATGTGTTAACCACAGCCTGTGGTTAACACATTCTTCTTTCTTCACAGGCATATTAACTACTTTTTTTATCCAATAAAAGACAAATGTAAAATTAGTTGTTTGAATCGAGTGTTTGAAAAAAAAAATAGTTTGAGAAGGGGCAGATAAGATTATTTTCTTCGTCTGATTCCTTTCATTTAATGCATTGTTTTATTCCTTGCTGTTTTGTAAATAGTTTTCTTGTGCTTTTTTAATTTGGAATGAATTAAAAAAAAAAAAAAACGTTGTACCATGCGGGACTTGATCCCACGAGCTTTGGGACTGAAGGCAGACGCTTTATCAGTTGAGCTATCCAGCCACATTAGTTTAGCATTGTCAACTTCTCCTTTAAAAGTGGGCGGTTCGTTCGAACCCCCCGAACCCCCCTTGCCTACGCGCATGAATAACCACTTCCGGGACTGACACCGGTCCGTGCTGCAAGCTACAGCGAAGACCTTCTCGTTCTACCTGAGGGCTCAAGTTTCCAGCACGTAAAGCTCCCCCCTCCCTCCCTCCTGTAAGTTTTGTTTCTCCTAAGTTTCATTTCTCCTGTAAGTTTTGTTTCTCCTAAGTTTCATTTCTCCTGTAAGTTTTGTTTCTCCTAAGTTTCATTTCTCCTGTAAGTTTTGTTTCGGTACCGTATTTTCTGGTGTAAAGGCGCATAAACCACGTAACTTGAAGCAATGCTTTTCAATGGGAGGCGTTCGTAAAGTCGAATCATCGTAAGTTGAGACCGTCAGCTACTACTCCCCCTGGAGCAGACTCACTAACAAGCAGAAAGGGTGGAGATCTCCCTGTGCCAGTACAACACACAGCTCAGCAGCTGTCAATCAACACTCGGTTTGTTACCTTAAGTGTATCTTCAGCATGTTCATACGAACCTCAGCTGACTTCTGGTGCCCTTTCCTACACCAGCTTTTTACTTGAATCACAAGCCAAATCTTGTGTCCAGCTTCCACACTTGCTCCCAGCAAGTCTCCACTTGATCAACAAGCCAAACCCTGTTGCATCAAGCCTCCACACTGCTAGAGAAATATAAAGGCAGGACCTGCAGGTGAACACCTGTGCTGCCTAATGAAGCTCGATTAGAAGACTAAAAAAACAGGAGGGTACAGTCAGCTTAGACTGTTGTTTTTAAACACATTTAAAAACCCTGGGGTACATAACAGTCTGATACAGCATTAGACCTAAATTAGATCCTGTTGTTTCTTGTTACATCACCCAAACTATTTTCTGCTTCCCAAAATGAAGACAAATAGCTCAAATCTTCACATAGATTAATAAATTCGTCTGGTTTTAAATTGTCCGCTATTAAAGAGACCAAAGCCCTCTGCCTCACACTCTGCACACTACGTCACAGATGGTGCGTTCGCGGGTACCGTATTTTCTGGAATATACTGTAGGTCGTACCTGAATATAGGTCGCATTGGCCAATTATTGCCAAAGAATTGGAAACATCCATATATAGGTCGCACCTGAATATAGGTCGCACCTACGTCAAAATGTGGACCGTGTTTAGCTCTGCTGCAAATGTCTGCCACAGGAGCGCACAGCAAGGCTTTTAAGAAGATTAACACTTAAAAACAATTATTTGTTTGATAAAAATTATAGCAAATATGTGTCTGAGCTGAACTTTTCTTTAATAAATGAATAATTTTAGCAGGATAAACACCTAAAAAAATATATTTGTTAGCTGACATTATTGTAAGAGTGTGTCTCAGTTTAATTTTTGTTAATAAATTATTACAAATCAGCTTATTTTATAAAAAGCCATAAATAGGTCGCACCTGAATATAGGTCGCAGGGCATGCAAAAATGATAAAAAGCCGTGACCTATATTCCGGAAAATACGGTAATCAGATTTCCCATGATTAAACATGGCTTGAAGTTCAAAATCACTTTTAAAGCAAAATTAAAGTGATTTATTATTTTGTTTGCAAAAACGAACATATTTAAATGATAAAATATACCGTAAAATTCGGCGTTTAACACGCTCCTGTGTATAACCCGCTTTGTCCAATTATTGTAAATAAATTGGAAAAATCCATAAATAACACGCTTCGCCCTATAAGATGCATCTATTATGCGTCACCGCTACGCGACGCGTCAGCGCCTCATTTTCCCTGCTGAAAATGGCGGCCACAGAAGTGAGCGAGCGCCGAAGGACTTCACAAGATAAACACGGTAAAAACAATTATTTCTTTGCGAGAAAAAATATATTTCTTAGCCGACATCATAGCACAAGGGTTCCTGAGCTTAACCGTTCCTTAATCAATTCACGAAATGGTCAAATCTGCTAGATTATAAATTGTTTCGGTTTGACTTCTTCCAAAACAGTCTCGTGCGCTACTAAAATAAATTATAAAAAATTGAATTTTATCTCAAATGTCTTATACAGCTAAAAATTTGTAAATGACCACCAAATAATTACGCTCTGTAAGTTTCAAGAAAATCCGCGGTGTGGTTTATGAGTTATCTTGCTAAAAAAAACAGCTAACAACACAGCTAATAGCAGCTACATCCAGAGCAGGAGGCGGGCAGCGACAGAGTCAGTCCGACCAGAGGAGGCTTTTTTCGGACACATGAGCTAGAAACGGTCTGGAAGTGGCCCCCTAGCGGACAAAAGTGGTACTGCACCAATTTTTGCCCAAAATGAAAAACGGCGATATCAGAGCCAAAAATGGGTCTAAAAATATGGGAAAAAATCCATAAATAACACGCTTTGGCATATAACACACAGGACATTCAAATGAGTAAAAAAAACTGCGTGTTATACACCAATTTTTACGGTGTATATATATTGAGCAATTTTATGAATACACTGTAGTAAAAAAATCATGTCAGTGGACCTTTAATGGACTAGACCTGTAAGTATGTACCTGAAGAGACTTGACGCTTCAACAGATGCTAAATGTAGATTGACACAGGATTGACTTTGGGAGGGTACATAAAACAAGTTTACCCACTAGTGGAGTGTTTTGTGTAGGTCTTGATCAAACTGAAAATGAGTTTAACATCTAGGTGGTAAGACAACAAAACAGAAATAATATTTGGGGGTGGATACACATGAATACATAACAGACACAGGAAAGCACAATTTACTGACTCTGTGTTTGTGTGTACAACAGTAAAACTGAGCTAAATCAAACGTTGACTCACTTGAAAAACTGCAGCACAGCAGGGATCATCTCAGCTATGGTCTCCATGGACGGATACTGGTAGCTATAAGGAAAAGCATAAATCAAATTGTGTTCCTTCATAAAAACCAATGGATTTAGACTATGGATGTGATATAACCAATGGAACCCAAAGGATTTCTCAAATTTCTTTAAACAATTCCAAATAACTGGACAGCTATAACAATAAGGCTGCTTGGTTTTCAGGTTTGACCTACTTTAAAGACAACAGTGTCTAAGACTTTCTAGTCACTGGGATTTAAAACATAAGAGTCTGTTGAATCATAAGCAGGGTCACAGGTTAGTGTTGGGAGAAGACGTGCAACAAAATCCTCCCGAGCCACAAAGACAATCCCTCAAAGAAAAGGAACAGAGTCGGGCTGAGAGGCAGGGGCTACGAAGTGTGGAAAAGCGAAAAGTGGAGGATTTAGTTTTAACCTCTGACAAAAGCATATTAACGAACCGTGAGAGGAAGATATATGAGATGGGAACATTGGGTATTTTTAGTGGGGATTACTTTTAAGCTTGTACAGAAGCTTGTGCAAAGAATTTTACTTGACGTGGAAAAAGAAGTTGCCACTGATGAAACACCAGCTGGTGAGTACAACACACTGAGAGAACGCCGTACCCTGGGGGGTAAGTGGGGGCCCCCTCCTCTTGTCCGGGAGCATCAATGTGAATCAGGGTGAAATTCTTGACAATTTCCTGCATCTCTTCAAACTTAAACAGAGGAGAGAAGCAGCTTTTACCTGCCAAAGAAAGGGACAGAGGGAGTGAAGAGTGGACTGATGAGCGAGTGAACAGGAATAAAAACAGGCTGAGTAAAGGGAGGGGTACTTACTGTCCAGACCCACATCGTGGAAGGTGAGGATGGGGGGCCTGCGGGTGGTCCGTGTGCCATGGAGGGTCACATGTAGAACGCCGTGTGGGGTCTCAACACTGTGCGCCTGAAGTTGACATCAGACAAATGAACACAATCGTAGAAAAGCAGCTGTACATTTGTTTGCCAACACATCTCTTTTGGTTGGTGCCAGCAACTCTTCCTCCTGTCTCATCCATGCATGGTGTTCCTATTGAGTTTGTGGATTCTTTCAAATACGAGAATTTTAGTTGATGCATACCTCACTTTTAAGCCTCATGTTGAAAACTTGATAAAGAAACTTAAATGAAAACTGGGTTTCTTTTTCAAGAACAGATCTTGTTTAACTGAGTGCCAGGACACACCTTGTAGCTGCTACTTTTCTACTGGCCATTGACTATGGTGACATTATTCAAATGAATGTCCCAGTCAGCTCCTTGCAGATGTCGGATGCTGTCTACCATGGCATGTTAAGATTCTCAACTAGTTGTAACGACAGTACCCGTCGCTGTACCATGTACTCCTTGGTCAGCTGGTCATCATGATCTACATATAGACTCTCACACTGGTTCATTTTCATCTATAAATCACTCCTTGGTCTGATGCCTTCATACATCTCCTTCCATGTCACGTTGTCAGTGCAGTTACGGCGTGAGCTCTCAGGCCTTAATTACATGCAGCGTTCCCTCAGTGCAGACTGGACACGGCAAAAAGGCCTTTTCTTACTCTGCTCCTGGAACATCTTGCAACAAGATCTGAAGCTGTCAACTTTCATTTCTTTAAAGGTGCACTCTGCAGTTTTTGTAGAACGCAGGACTTAGAAAGATTTTCAACAGGAAAAGCATTCTGGTCCCTCCCCCTCAGAGCCATATATGGCTCTGCTCCCCCTTGCTCTGCTGAAATTCAGCTCAGCCTCCGAATGCTCCGCCTCCACTGCATGTCCTCTCGCAGCCGCTGCGAAGTTCTGTGCTTATATGTTAATAAAACTAGGGCTGCAACTAACGATTATTTCAATAATCGATTAATCGGCCGATTATTTTTTCGATTCATCGATGAATCGGCAAAAAAAAAAAAAAAAGGAAACAAGTTTTAATTATCACCTCTTTATTCCAAAATTTGACTGACATATCAAATCGCACAAAAAACAGGTTGCTACTTGACTATTCTGTTAGTAAAATATTGAATAATTAAAAAATAAAGTTAGTCAGCTTCAATAAAAAATAAATGTACACAAACATATATACAAATGTATTATTTATACCTGCACAAAATGTAGCTACTTTGTAAAATGTGTTTTTGAGGGACAAGTGTAACCTGGATTAAAGGTGTGGATTGTTTTAACCTGGATGGGGCAGCTGTGGCTGAGTTGTTAGAGCAGTCGTCCTCCAATGCAAGAGTTGAGGGTTGGAATCCACCAGCAGTCACATGCCTAAGTGTCCATGGGCAAGACACTGAACCCCATGTTTGTGCCCCATTGGTGTATGAATGTGAGCTAAAGCTCTGATTAGTCTCTTTAGAATGATTTGTTCTTTGTAATCTAGTAGAGTGCTGTATGAATGGGTAAATGAGGACATGTAGTGCTTTACACTACTATAAACAATGTAAAGCACTTTGAGTATCAATTAGATAGAAAGGTGCTATATAAGTACAGTACAGTCCATTTACCATTACAAGTGTGGATCATTGTAACCTGGGTTAAAAGTGAAGTCTTCGTCTTCAACCATCGACAGAGGCCTCATGTCAGTGACGTTCATGTAAGGATCTTTCAGTCTCTGCTGCTTGCTGTGGTGGTGTGCATGATGTCTGTCCATCATGAAGGCTGTCATTTGTTGTTTTCTGGAATGAGAGAGAGTTTATATGTATTATATCATAATTTACAGTAACTCAAGAAATGCCTTGTTTCACTTGGTTAAACACACAAGCACACACACACACACACACACACACACACACACACACACACACAAATATAAAATACTAATTACACACACTTGAGTAGATGAATAAATTACTGTAATTCCTGTTTAAATGCAATTCATCCTTCCATACAATGCAGTGACTTCAGACTTTGCCAGCAAATTAAAAGTTGAAGCTAAATCATTAAATTATCACCATCTTTGTGTTAGATTTATTTATAAAACACATTTAAACACTGCTTGTTTCGTTACATTAAAAATAAAAACACACACATTCTCTGTCACAGCTAAGAAACAAGCAGCTTCAGCTGCCAGAGACACTGATATCACGTTTTCTCTCTTTGAAACAGAACAAATATGTTTTGAATTACCTGCTGCTCTTCCTTCATTCACACGGTGGTGAAGCCCGTCATGTTTACATTTCATCTGCGTGGTTATCTCGTGTCGCGTCGTCACTTTTTAAAGCTTTTTTTATCTTTGTGAAGCGTCAGGTGCTCCCACACGTTGTAGGACTTATTTACAGTTTTCTCTGCGTCGCGTCGGTCATTGTAAAATAGACTTTGAAAACAGTCTCTGCTGTTTCCTCCTCCCTCCTCGCTCAGTTCAGAAGCCACACACACGCGCAGGCGCAGCACGCTGACGCTGCAGTTTTTTTTTTTTTTTTCAAACTTTATTCAGCCAGGCTCAGCCAGCTTTGACAAAAGCTTCACCGGTGAACAAAACAGCTCCGCGGCGCCGTGAAAGATGCATAATCGCGCGACACAACGAATCGATGATGAAATTCGTTGCCAACACTTTTAAAAATCGATTTTTATCGATTTTATCGATTCGTTGTTTCAGCCCTAAATAAAACGTTGTAAAAAATAAAATAAAAACATGGAGCGCTGGTCCAGCACACCATGAAATCTGCAGAGCCTTGCGCAGCCACGTTGAACCCAAGTTTAATTCGCTCGTGACAAATTCATTCATTTCCTCATTCCTCAACATGGAGCCAGCGGAGGAGGAAGCGATCACTTGACTTTTGGCAAAAAAACAAAAGTCCAGATCAGGGATGAAGAAGGGGAATTTAATACATTTGTGTCACATACAAAACAGTTTTGCATCGCTTTGCAATTATTTCAACGAGAACCTGCGCGGCCGCTGGGGCTGGGACAGGCGGGGGCGTGGGTTAGGAGCGTGAGAAGTGAGAAGCTCTGTTTTTATTGGCTGGTTAAAAACTCTGTTTTTATTGGCTGGTTAACGGCGGGTCACTGTGGCTTTTTAGAAATGCTTTTAGTAACACCTGGAGAAGCAAGGGGACTATAGTTTTTTTCAGAGATTACTTTGTCTAACATCAGTCTGTCAGGAGATAGTGACAGAGTGAAGAAATATGTTAAAAATATAGTTTTAGAAAACTTACAGACTGCACTACAAAACTGCAGACTGCACCTTTAAGGGATTTTAAACATTTGATAAGGTCATTAGAAAAATGTAAGCAAATACTGTATGTGTGTTTTTTATATTTTTACCTTGTTTTATATGACATCTTGATTTGATTGTTATTATAACAGCACTTTTTATTTTAACTGATTTTTAATGTGTATGTATTGTCATCATTGTATGTTCCCATACAATGGCAAAATTGGATTTATGCATTTAACCCATCCACCACCAGGTGGAGCAGTGGGCAGCTATTGAAAGCGCCCAGGGGGCAATTTGGGGATAGGGTGTGCTGCTCAGAGACACCACAAGATGTGCAATGACTGAGGATTGAACCTGGGACTTTCAGGTCCTGAGTCAGCGGTCCTGTCTCCACGCCATCTCGGCCCCCTATTGTTTTCTGTTGTTGTTTGTACTTTGTATGTTTTCTGTCTAAAACTCTCTATTGAAAATGAGTTCTCGTGACTCAGACTAACCTGTGTAAATAAAGGTTGAATTAATTAATTAATTTTGGGGAGGGATTTGTTGGAATCTACAGAGTCCATCAAATGCCAGGGGACACACACAAAAAAACAAAAAAACAAAGTAATAAGAATCTGCTGATGCATGCTCAATAATCCAGGTAGATAAATCTAACAAGGTTGAGTCAGCTCTTATGGATGGATTCTACTTTGTTGAAACATTTCGTCCAGCGTGCGTGAACTTGGTGGCAGCACACACATTACGTGAGGTCTGCACACCATGGAGTGGCTTTAAATCTGAACAGGACTGGCCATGCTGGTCTTTGGCTGGACTACGGCTGTGATTGTGACATCATCGAAACAAGACGACGTGACACATGTGGTGGTAGCATAATGCTAACATGGCATGGCTCTTCTAGAGAGCTGTGCCAGCAAGGACAAATAGAGAACACATTAGAACATCACAGGGAAGCCAAGACCACAGCAATGTCATAATTTTCTTCACGTTGGAGGAAGGTTTCCAAATTTGCCACAGTCCAGTCATAGACCATGTCTTTGAGAACCTGGCACCATGTACTTCTACATGTCTGGTTTTGATAAGACTTTTGGAATATGATGCCTCTGGCAGACAACAACAGGTTTAAATATAATATTTATTGAGTTGTCTGCAGTTAATTTGCACGTTTCCATTTCTCTGATGGGATTTTTGAACCCTGGGTACTTCTCTGAATAAATCCTTGGTTGCTGTGGTGTTCAAACTTCAGTTTTAGCCGTTTCAAATATGCCACATTTATTTGAGAGACAATAATCAATTTTTGTCTTTTGACAATAATTAAATGTATTCTTTGGGTCATTTAACTGCAGTTATGAGACTATGGCAGTCTTACCTGTCCTTGGTCCAGGAGTATCCTAGCAGCTAGTTCAGCAGCATCCTGTTAGAAACATGGCAGTAGTTTCATTAGCAAAATGATATTTTAAACACTGTTTTAAATAAGAAAAGAATTGATTTGTTCCAAATAAAATGGCAAAGGAAGCCAATTACCTGGATGATTCTGGTTATGAGCTTGTGCAAGAGTAACACTAAATTACTTGTATTTATATCATTTGACCTGGTTCAGGTTCAACTATACACATCTTACAGGAAAAATAATAATGACTAAAACTACTTTTGTTTTATGTTTATTTTAGTGTTTTCCAGTAAAAACTAGACCAAGAAGGGGAAAAAAAAAATCCTTGTCTTCTTTTTTCACTCTTTATGTTAGGTGACACTAGTGTTGTAGTCTACATTTTTATATTGGGTATAATGTACCGGTACTTAGAAATCAAAGTACACCAGTTAGTACTATACTGTACTTAGAAATCAAAGTACTGTACACCAGTTAGTACACTGCAATCGTTAATTTATTTTGATTTTTAAGCATATTGAACTTTTCACAATTTCTCTGATGCTTTTATTTGAATAAATGTACTACAAACGTTGTACCACAGTTGGCTTTGTATTAAAAATAGGGATGCACCGATCCACATTTCTCACTTCCGATCCGATACCGATACTTAAGAACTGGGCATCTGCCGATACCGATACTTTCCGATCCGATACTGTTCAGGTATGTGAATCTGTATAATGAAATTTTTGTGCTGAGACTATAAAGTTATGTGTATTTTGGAATGTTTTCTATACTATAAAGACTATACTGTTAAAATTTGTGAGTTTCCTGTTGTAAGGCTCAAGAGTGTCTTCATTTGTTTTAACTTCCACAATGTTAAGACGGTAGTCACAGAATATGATGGAACACAAGTGCTCTTTGAAGCTGGATTGGAAATATCGGCAGGTTGGATCCGATATCCGATACTTAAATTATGCTGGTATCGGATACCGATACCGATACTGGATCGGATCTGCCCCATCCCTAATTAAAAACATGTAGAATTTATCGAACAGTATCAAAGCAAAACATGTTAAAGTATTACTTAGTAAGTACAGAAGTATTATACAAAAACAGGTTGCATCATCATTATGTCTATAAAATGTTCCAAATGGGTTGACAATGACATGAGCCCATGTCATGTATGATAACATGATATGGGGTATCATTGGGCACTTTTAAGTGGTTATAATGAAATTTACAAGCTTTTCTAGTGGGTATGGAGCTTATTTATATAGCACTTTCTAGCCCCCTGTGAGGAGCCCCAAAGCGCTTTACAATACCAACCATCCACCCATTCATACACGCATTCATACACCGGTAGCGGCAGACTGCCATGCAAGGCGCCTTTCCAGTCCAACCGGGAGCAACTCAGGGTTAAGTGTCTTGCCCAGGGACACAACGGCACATGGTGTGGGGAACCGGGATTCGAACCTCCAACTTTCCGATTGGGGGACGACTGCCATTACCACTATGCCACGGCTGCCCATACTCTGTATACCCGCATATCACATAGACTAAACCACTGGGTGACACTTTGGTTCCTAGACGTCCCCCAGAGATGCAGAATGAGAGGCTTTACACTGCTGATAAAGCAGCAGAGAAGCTCTTCAGACCAGGAAGTGGTGTGCTATGTATCATATGGCAGATTTGCAGCAGTGGCTGTTAAAAGGCTGGTTCACTTTTATCTTTGGATCCATTAACCCACGCTTATAAATTACAGGCTTGACACGCTCTTGGACAATTAGCAATGAAAGAGTTTAAAGAAGAGAATGTGGAGTGACTATAAAACAGAGAAACCTCTTCATCTTTTTCTTCATCTTCTACCATTTATCTGTAGTCGGGTTGTGGAGGCAACAGGTCGAAGAGAGAAACCCAGACATCCCCAGCAACACTTTCTAGGTCATCCTGCAGGACCCCAAGGTGTTCCCAGGCCAGATAAGATACACACTCCTTCCAGAGTTTTCTGGGTCTTCCCCAAGGCTTCCTACCAGTGGGACATGCCTGGAAAACCTCTAAAGGGAGGTGTCCAGGGGGCATCCTAATCAGATGCCCAAACCACCTCACCTGACTCTTTTCAATGGGGAGGATATGCGGCTCTACGAGCATGCCCCCTATGATGGAGCTCCTCAACCTACCTCCAAGGCTGAGTCTGGCTACCCTGTGAAGGCAGCCCATTTTTGCTGAATGTATCCAGGATCTGGTTCTTTTGGTCATGATCCAAACATCATGACCATTGAGGGTTAAAACGAAGTCAGACCAGTAAATTGAAAGCTTTGCCTTTCAACTCAACTCTTTCTTCACCACAACAGGCTGAAGCAAAGCCCTCATTGCTGAGGATGAGGCCGCAATCCATCAATCCATCTCCCGCTCCATCCAACCTTCATTCATGAACAAGACACCCAGATAGTTGAACTCCACATGAGGCAAAGTCGCTCCTGACTTGGAGAGGGCATTCTACTAGGGATGTGCCGATCAGGTTTTTTGAAACCGATACGATACCGATCACCTATGTGTGACGATCACCGATACCGATCACAATTACCGATTGCCTATATGTGAGCCGATCACATAAACCGATCACCGATCACCGATCAAATGGCTTACCTGTAATTTATGAGTGCTGGTTCTGGCTACAAGATCTGAAAAGTTTTCAGATCTTGTAGCCAGAAGCAGCACTCATGTTATTTTCTAGCCTGGTTGATACCAGACCCATGTCCTTCACTTCGCTTTGGACTAGGCAGTGAAGGGAAATGAGAATTGAGCGGAGCTGCGTAGGAATGGCGAGGGCCAGGCTAGTTATTTTCAGAACCATAAAATCACCATAATTCAGACAAAAACATATTTTTACTAATTTATTTCAGAGAACAAAGTAAATAAAAGTAATTATCAACTGCATTATCAAAGAAAAATGTTTACCTTACTAACTTTCAATAAAAAAAAAAGGTTTTTTATTGTTTAAAAAAAAAACACATCTATTACTTCATATAAAAAACTAAAATACCCCATTTGCTACTTAAAGCTGCACTGTTGGCTGTTTTTACAAATGGCTTTATAAATACGTAAAGTATCATTATTATTATTTTTAAATAATTTCGTGCTTTTTTGAACAACTTCCTGCGGGAACCAGGTGGCGGTAATGCGCTTAATATGAGTTCGCCAACCGCCATTCAACTCTATAGAAGAAGAAGAAGAACCAGGAAATACCGCCTCCGCCATTTTACATTCATTAGTTCCACACTCGGCAGTCGGCTTTTGGAGGACTGTTTCTCCCATAAGAGGATGCCTCATACGGATAAATTAACTGGAAACACTCCCTGAACTCTGTGAATGTCTCAGGACTGGAGCAGCAGCTGCGATCGCTCCGCCGAGCGCTCCCACAGCGCCGCGCGAGACCAGCAGCTCATGGTATGAGCTAAGGCTAACATGCTAAACCAGAGCTGCCGCAGACAGCCGGCTTTGTGCGATCAGAGGTTCCTGGAGCTCGCCTCGATGTCGGACTGGAAGCAGAAGATATCGGGGGACACCCAGCTAACTTGGAATAACAAAGCCGACAGCCTTTTTGAAGCCGCAGCTAAACTGGACTGCCCGTAACTGCGCAGCGGAGCGGACTCGGTGGGGCTACTCGGTGGGGCTACATGCTAACAGGTGTTGCTTATGGCGGCGCTGGCAGACGGCTTTTGGTAAGTTATTAAAACGTATTAAAACATTTTAATGACGAATTAGGTTTGTTGTGTTGAAGGACTTCGTTGAAATTCCTCCACGAGGTACTTTTTCGTCGCACGTTTTGCAGTTAGCAAACTTCGCATCACAGGCTCTGTGATCGGTAATTGAAGGCAAAAGCCGATCACATCCGCTTTAATGATTATCGGCCGATTATGATCGGTGACCGATCGATCGGCACATCCCTACATTCTACCCATTTCTAATCGAGAATCATGGCCTCAGACTTTGAGGAACTGACTCTAATTCCTGTTGCTTCACACTCAACTGCAAATCGCCCAGTGCACACTGAAGGTCTTTGCCTGAAGACGCCAACAGAACCAAATCATCTGCATAAAGCAGAGATGAGATCCTGTGATTTCCAAACTAAAAGCCATTCTCTCTCCGACTGCGTCTCGAGATCCTGTCCATGAACACCACAAGCAGGATCTGAGACAAGGAACATCCCTGACAGAGTCCGGCCCACACTGGAGACAAGCCCGACTTTGTGCCAAGAATGCAAACACAGTTCCTGCTTTGGTTATATAAGAACCAAAGCAGGTATCCCTTAAAAGCAACCCAGGAGTAACCAACAGTTGGAGTAAGCTTTCCTGGGAAGGGCAAGAAGTGTGATCCCACGATAGATGGAGCACAGTCTCTGGTCGAAACCTGGTTGATGAAAAAACGGCACCAACGAGCTTAATTTAATTTCTCTGTCTACATTGTAATTTATATATTACAGCAGTTTTATTATTTGTTTATTAAACAAAAAAATCAATCTATATAATTTTAACAAAAATGCTGAAACATCCACACTCCTCCACTAGATGGCGAGAGCGTCCACAGCAGCACCGTATAAAAACAGATAAAGAACTTAGTTTGGTTAAAGATTCTTCCAGAACTTGTATTTTCTTCCCCATTATACCACATGATAGAAGTGTGACAGCGCAAGGATCAGGTTAGACTAAGAAAAAAATGCATAAAAATGGTCCAGAGTTTTTGTGCTTTCTAGTGCACGAAGTAGTTGAGCATGTGCAAAATAGTCCTCTACTTCATTCTTTTTGAAAATCTTGAGTTAAAAAAAAAAGCAAAACCACTGGACTTTTTTCATGAATACGTTTTTCAATTCAGGAATAGAGGGTGTGGAGTTCTAATATTGAGCTGAGCGAGACGCTTTATGAGTTGGATTCACATGCAGATTGATATCACTGCCCTCTCTCCTAAGAGTCATTAAAGTCTTTCTTACCAGTAGTTAAAGTTTAAAATCTCTACTTTGTTCAAATTCAGTTTTCCTGAACTAAAACCTTGTATGCATTTGGATGAGAAAAATGCAGCAGAAAATCTGTTTTAAAATGATCAAGTTCATTAAATTCTTTACTCACTTGTCCATATAACCTACTGTAATTAGCCATAGTATTACGATTTATACAACAGTCAAGAAAATTTCCCGATTCAATTCCCTAAAAGGTTTTGTTTTTCATTATGAGCATGTGATTTTAGGTCAAATAAGAGTTTAAATTATTTTATATCTTGTAAACTTCTTTGTTCTGTTTTTGAGTGCTGCAGTTCCCTGTTTGCCAACCAGGCATCAGTCATGAGTCACAGTCAGCTCAGCTCTGCAGCAAAGCTGCTGTGCAGATGCAGCGCTGCAGAGCTGAGCAGGATCTTCCCTCGGGGCTTTGACGTCAGGCTGACGGATACAAACAAGCACTGCTGCAGCTTGACACACAGATACACACACTTAAACTGACATGCAAAGAGATATCACAAATGTTACGTTATATATTTGGGGGAAAAAAAACAACATGTGGTCACATTTATGCACAGCAGAGGACTCACTCGCTTTATCTTCTACAGCTGCTGTCTGTGGCTAATTTTCACTGAATAAGTCCTTGTGTTTTTGGATTGCATTAAGTCTGCAAATACTTTAATGTTTGCAGAGTTTATATAAAAATAGTACATAAATAATGAGTGTGCAGTGCACATATATCTGAGTGAACATATTGCAGCCTTTCTGACCTTGGCAGGATCAGCCTGACCCGTAAGTAAAGGCTTGTCCTCTGTGATGGCGATCTCCTGCATGTCTGTCATATTGTCACCTCCTGTTGATACAAAGAAAACGCATTCGGTTAAATGAGCCTTTTTTTTTTAACACTCATCCTCAAACAAATACTCTGTGGTATGAATTATAATATAGTCACACACACTTTAACCCCCGCACACATTTCTGCACACATACACACCAAGTGATTAAATACTACATGTAGGTGCATTCCTCTGGGACTTTCAGTGGGCTGTGGGACTTTAGGAAAGTTAATTAGTAAATAGTGCAGCAGAGATGAGCTGAAAAGAATTGTGGGACAAAAATATGGGCCAAAAAAGAAACAGAAGAGGAGTTGGGAGAGGATGGATACATCATCACACCATTATAAGCACCTATAGGAAGAGTCAAATACACATAAGGTGATTACTGTATTTTTCGCTGTATAAGTCACAGGTTTTTGCATAATTTGCATGCCCTGTGACTTTATGGATTCCCCCCATATTTACAAACCAATTTTTGGCTGAGATATATATGACCGTTTTCATTCATTCTGACTAAAATATTGAACACTACCATTTTTAATCTGCTAGATGGCAGCAGAGCTCTATAGCATGCCGTTGTGTCATGCAATGGGTAAAAGTTAGCCTGGCCCTCGCCATTCCTACGCAGCTCTGCTCAATTCTCATTTCCCTTCACTGCTGGGTCTGGGACTTCTCCCATCCACAAGGATATCTCCGGTAGATTTTTGACCGGACCAATCAGAGAACAGAAGGCGGAGTTTTGAACGACGTCGACTGACGTCGTCATTCAAAATGGCTGCCGCCACGAAGGAATTTTCAATAAAACAAGGTAAAAAACTATTATTTCTCTGCTGATAAAAAATATATTTCTTAGCTGACGTTATATCAGAAGTGTTCCTGAGCTTAACAGTTCCTAAATCAATTCACGAAATGGTCAAATCTGCTGGATTTAAATAGTTTCGGTTTGACATTTTCCAAACAGCCTCGGGTGCGCTACGAAAATAAATGATAAAAAATCGAATTTTATCTCAAATGTTTCATCTAGGCCAACAGTCAGTAAATTAGAGACATATAATTACACACTGGTAGCAGAAAAAATATCCACCGAGTGGTTTCTGAGCTTTTTATCTGAATAGCCTGGACCTCGCCAGGCTAAACTAACAAAACTCCGCCTTCTGTTCTCTGATTGGTCCATTCAAAAATCTAACGGAGAAATCGCTCTCTATGGGAGAGATGCCAGACCCTAGTCCAAAGCGAAGTGAAGGACATGGGTCTGGTTTCAACCAGGCTAGGTAAAAGTGGCTATTAATAACAAAATTGGCTTGCCATAGTCTGCGATCTTCATCCAGCTCGCTTGGAGCAACTGTCAAATCAGCTTAATTTTTCTGCGCTGCCCCAGAGAAATGTAGCTAATATGACCATTAAAGTGCATTTATTAAGTAAAAGTTCAACTGAGACACACCTTTACTATAAAGTCGGGCAAACAAATAATTGTTTTAGGTGTTTATTAAATTTCAAAGAATTGCGACTACGCGTTCCTACTTCTGCGTATCGGGTTTTGAAATACAGCTAATTTGACCGTCAAAGTGCATTATTAAGCAAAAGTTAGACTGAGACACACTTTTACTATAATTTCAAGCAAACAAATAATTGTTTTTAAGTGTTAATCTTATGAAATTCTTGTTAAAGTCCTTCCGTGCATGCTCCCGTGGCCGCCATTTGGCAGCCAATTGATTTTTTGCACAACACTGGACCACATTTCCGTGTTCAGCCCACGTTACCAGGTTGTCAGCGGTCACGCGTAACGAACACAACGCGTCAGCGGTGATGCATAATAGAAGCAACGTATACGGCGAAGCAACATATTTATGGATTTTTCCACTTTATTAGACATTTTTGGACTGATGCAACTTACAGGGCGGTGCAACGTGTACTGCAGAAAATACGGTAGTAACTTTAAATATGCAGTAAGAGAAGTAAAAGCAGATTTTAGAAAAAGGCAGGTGAAGTGTTGTATGTGAAATAGTTGTGAAAAATGACAGCAAACATGAATTAGTCCCTGATTAGGATAAGAAAACATTCAACTTTGACGCATTCACTCATTCAATAACTAACCACATTGTTAGTTATTGAATGAATCCATAATTTTTTTCATGTGCAAGAGTTAACAAGGCACCGCATGCCCAAATACACTCATAGACACCTCTGGTAGCTACAACAGAATATATTGGTACAAAAATAACCACTGATAAAAGTAAACGCAAAGATTAAACATCAAACTTGGCGAAAATTTCTTTTTTTTTCTTCTTTTTTTTATAGCGAGCAAGGAAAGATAGAAAATAAGATAACAAAACAACAATTATCCACAAAAAGAGCACAAGGCAAACACAAACAACCTCCGTCCGCAATCCTGCAAAGCACATGACAGAACACAGCAACGAAACATACATGCATAAAGACTAATAATATTCATGACCTTGCAGTAGATTTCCATAAATAAACATACCCATACCTACAAATATATATACAGTATACATACATATGCATTCATATCACATATCCATCTACATATCTGCATATGATATCTACATATACATCCCTGCATCCATTTGTGTGTGGTTGTGAGCATGCATAAGTGAATAAGGTTCCTCCAATAGAACATTTAGTAGCGACCGTGAAGCATCAGAGATCCGTCCCCCCAAGGCCCGAGGCAGACGAAGGGGCGATCAAAGCCCAAGACCCCAAGAAGGACCCCGAGCCCAGAGTCCCCAGGGCCACCCGAACAGGACGAGCCACTCGCCCACTCCCCAGATCCGACCAAGGGGGAGAACCGGACGAGCTCCACCAGCGACTACACACAATGACCCCCGGGAGGCCAACAGCGACAAGCCCACAGGCCCCCGCCGGAGCCCGCTGCAAGAGCCCGCTGCACTGACGTAGCCCCAGGCCCGGGCACAGGGACGCCCACCCCTCAGGCCCGGACCCGATAGGACCAGAGGACCCGAGCCCCCACCAGGCAGCCACCAGGCCGAGCCGACACACGCCCAAGCGCCCAACCCCCGAAAGCGTCAGCAAGGGCCCCCAGCCCGCCCGCAGGCAAAAGGACACCCACCCGGGGGCCACGCGGTAGGAGTGCAAACTTGGGGAAAATTTCTAATGATTTTCACTGGCTAAGGAGTCAGTGATAGTAACAAATATATGAAAACAACACAAAGATTAGGTTGCATGTCAATGAACCAAAAGTAGGCATGAATTTATCTAGAACACATAGTATCCATAAAAAGTCCATGCAGTCAGCAGCTAATGTTGGAGCTAAAGGTATTGCTAGGAGAACAGATCTTTCAGTGGACCTGTCTGTGCTCAAATGAGAGCCTTAAAAGTTGCACAAGTATTTTGACAGGACGTGGGGAAAAGATAACCATAGCAGACTATCAGTTACATACCTGCTAACATTTGCTGATGGCAATCAGGGACACCTGTACATATTTGCGAGCACCAGTGATGCAGTGAAGAGCACCCACTCACTACAGTATTGCTGTTGCATAAATCCCGTAAAACAGCCCCTCTGTATGCTCCCTCCCACAGAGACATAGCACAAACAGGTGAGTCCAGCCAGCACATGTCAAATGCGGGACATTTGAGTGTCCCACAATTCTTTATGCGGGACGTGGGACAAGGGGGCAAAATCTGGGACTGTCCTGCCCAAATTGGTACATTTGACAGGTATGCAGTTAGCACAAATTAATGATTTTCTTCAATAGCCAAGCTAGCACTATACCATTAGCTGCTAAAACACGATCAACAGTGCTTTGAATGGTTGTATGTCTCTTTTGTCTCTACGTGGTCTTGTGATGGACTTGCAACCTGTCCAGGGTGTAGCCCGCCTTTTTGCCCAGTGGCCACTGAAGATAGGCACCAGCACCCCATGACCCAGCACAGAAAAGCAGGTTAGCCGAGTTAGCGCTAACAATAACGGCTGAACTACTTGTAGCATTTCTCCTTCGCTCAACATGTGCTTCCTTCCCCAACAGAACCCGAAGCTGTCAAATGCAAAACTGAAGTTATGAAACACAACCCACTGGGTCATCACAGTGGCTACATTCAACTTCAGTTTTATCATAAGAAAAAAAAAATGTCAGTGTCTTTCTACATTGTTTTTGTTCTTTCGAGCTATTTTTTTAATCACCCCCCGCCCCCCTACTTAATTATTTACTTATTTTTGCATTTGTTTTAGTCTAGCGGTACAGTGGCGCAGTTGGTAGAGCTGTTGCCTCTAAGCGAGAAGGTCGCCAAATCCCGGCCCGGGATCTTTCTGGGTGGAGTTTGCCTGTTCTCTCCGTGCAGGGGCGGCCGTGGCATAGTGGTAATGGCAGTCGTCCCCCGATCGGAAGGTTGGCGGTTCGAATCCCGGTTCCCCACACCATGTGTCGTTGTGTCCTTGGGCAAGACACTTAACCCCGAGTTGCTCCCGGTAGGACTGGAAAGCACCTTGCATGGTAGTCTGCCGCTACCGGTGTATGAATGTGTGTAGCATTCAATGTGTGTAGCACTTTGAGATTTTCACTAATGAAAAGCGCGTTAAAATTGAATTCATTATTATTATTATTATTATTATTTTATTTTTTTAATTATTATTACAGTATTATTATTATTATGCGTGGGTTTTCTCCGGGTACTCCAGTTTCCTCCCACAGACCAAAAACATGAATGTTAGACTGATTGATAACTCTAAATTGTCTCTAGGTGTGAGTGAGACAGTGAATGGTTGTTTGTCTCGTTTGTCTCTATGTGTCCCTGTGATGGACTGGAGACCTGTCCAGGGCGTAACCCGCCTCTCGCACAGTGATTGCTGGACATGAGCACCGGCGAGCCCCGTGACCCAAAATGGAAGAAGCGGGTAAAAGATAATGGATGGATGGATGTTCTATTGTAAAATTATAATATTTCCTTATGTTTTCAGTGTATCGTTTTAGGTTATAAGAAACATCAGTTTCAGATATAACATTTCTATAGATTTGTCTTTTTAGTTTTAATAATAGAATCAGTTATGGCTCAAAAATAAAGTAACTATTGATTCATAAATCTCTGTTCCTGTGTTTGTGACAAAGCTTTTATGTTATATGTGACATTTAAATGCAAAATTTGAAACCTTTATGAAATAGACTGTTGTGAATGAGTGTGCCTGTTATGCTCTTGGACACCGATGACTGTTCTTATCTGCAGGTCTGACTCTGCTTCAAAGAAGCAAAGGAGGCAAGTTAGTGTGTGCATGTGTGTGTGTGTGCGTGTCAGAGTGTGGCCATATCAGAGGATGAAAAGCCACCCTCCCAGGGGTAAACTGTGTCTATGGGTCTTGAACAGAAATGATGAGTCCCCAAAGGACCCCAACGCATTCATTTAATCACTCAGTGCCTCCAGTGTTGTCCACCCTCTCTCCAGCCGTCTTTTTGTATTCCTCTATATAATAACCTGCATTTGTTCACGTCTTTTTATTTTTAACTCTGTCAAGAGTCTTTACTTTTATTTCACTCAGTTTAAACTGAACCAAAAAGGCACTCAGGAAGAGGATTTTCTGTTATTTATTCAACTTTCAACACAGTCAAGATCCAGGTTTTAGCCATCCATTATCAGACCTATTTAATATTCAAAGATCTACGATTCATACTGAGCTAAACATGGAATGCCTGTTCTTGGTTTCAAGTTCACGCATACCATTCAGTCAAACATGTTTGCATGTGTGGTGCTGTATACAGACCCATATATGTATTTGGCACCAAGTCCAGCTGCAGATGCCAAGCCAAGCATTGCCTCTGAGCAGCAACATCATTGCAGCTTAAATAAGATATTCCATTTTAAAATGGAGGGAAAAGCGCCAGTTGTTGAAGGCGATTACTTTTTTGGAACTCATAAAACGCAAAAGAAATGTCTGAATTTTTTATAAATTAAGCAAGAGTGTCTGTTGTTGCTTGAAATGTTAGCATTTATATATT
>JBBPBX010017927.1:32735-46227 GCA_038048925.1 Garcialebias charrua
ACCGGCAGTCCAAGCGGCATGCGGCTCGGGTGGTTGCTGAGGCAAAAACTCGGGCGTGGGAGGAGTTCGGAGAGGCCATGGAGAATGACTTCCGTACGGCTTCGAGGCGATTCTGGTCCACCATCCGGCGTCTCAGGGGGGGAAAGCGGTACGCGACCAACACCATTTATGGTGGGGATGGCGTGCTGTTGACCTCAACTCGGGATGTTGTGAGTCGGTGGGCGGAATACTTCGAAGACCTCCTCAATCCTACTGGCACGTCTTCCACTGAGGAAGCGGAGCCTGGGGACTTTGGGTCGGGCTCTCCAATCTCTGGTGCTGAGGTCGCCGAGGTGGTTAAAAAGCTCCGCGGTGGCAAGGCTCCGGGGGTGGATGAGATTCGTCCTGAGTTCCTTAGGGCTCTGGATGTTGTGGGGTTGTGTTGGCTTACGCGACTCTGCAATATCGCGTGGACATCGGGGGCAGTTCCCTTGGATTGGCAGACTGGGGTGGTGGTTCCCCTATTCAAAAAGGGGGACCGTAGGGTGTGTTCCAACTATAGAGGGATCACACTCTTAAGCCTCCCTGGTAAGGTCTATTCAGGGGTTCTGGAGAGGAGGGTCCGTCGGATAGTCGAACCTCGGATTCAGGAGGAGCAGTGTGGTTTTCGTCCTGGTCGTGGAACACTAGACCAGCTCTACACCCTCAACAGGGTCCTGGAGGGTGCGTGGGAGTTTGCCCAACCAGTTTACATGTGCTTTGTAGACTTGGAAAAGGCATTCGACCGCGTCCCTCGGGGGGTTCTGTGGCGGGTACTCCGGGAGTATGGGGTACCAGGCCCATTGATATGGGCTGTTAGGTCCCTGTACGACCGGTGTCAGAGCTTGGTCCGCATTGCCGGCAGTAATGCCCCTTTTCCACTTGGTGGCCCGGGTCGGATGTGACGTCATATTTGCGTGCCAAACGCGCGTTGGAGAGCATTTCCACCTAACAGATGCGCGGCGCCGCGCCAACATTCCGGACTCATCTCAGAGCAGGTCCGAGGCCGGCTGGCCCCGTACCGTGGGGAGGAGGCTGGACTGAGTTTGAGGAAGTGGCTGCCGTGAGGGAGCAAACACCGAAGGACTTTACAAGATTAACACGGTAAAAACAATTATTTGTATTTAAAATTACAGCAAACATGTGTCTTAAGCCGAACTATTCCTTAATAATTTCACGTTGTTGTCAAAACGGCAGGATTAAAAAAAGTAGTTTCGCCACGTGCACGCGCGCGCCCGCGCGCGCACGTGAGTCGTCTTTATTTCTATAATGTAGCTAAATAAACGCTTTAAAAAATACATTTCATAGCTGACGTTATATCAAGAGGGTGCTTGAGCTTAACAGTTCCTTAATAATGTCACGTTGTGGTCAAATCAGCTGGATTTAACAAAGTAGGTCGACACGTGCACATCACATGCACGCGCGGGTGGGGTCGATCGGCGTTCTTTCTTTTAAATGTAGCTAAATAAAAGCTTAAAAAATATAATTCATAGCTGGCTTTATACCACGAGGGTTCCTCAGGTTAACAAGTCCAATAATGTCACGTTGTGGTCAAATCTGCTGGATTTAAATTGATTTGTTTTGACTACTTCCAAACCTATCACATGTGCTACGAAAATAAATTATTAAAAAATCGAATTTTAATTCAAATAACTTCAACAGCTTACAGTGTGTATATAAACATGTAGTGATTACACTTTGTTGGTTTGAAAAATATCTGCTTTGTGGTTTCTGAGATATAAGATATGTGTTAAATACTAGTAGAAAAAAAACAAGCCAGGTCGACACACTTATGTCTATAAAAAATCGAATTTTAATTCAAATAACTCCAACAGCTTAAAGTATGTACATGAACATGTTGTGATAACATTTTGTTAGTTTGAAAAATATCTGCTTTGTGGTTTCTGAGATATAAGATATAATGTGTTAAATACTAGTAGAAAAAAAACAAGCCAGGTCGACACACTTATGTCTATAAAAAAATCGAATTTTAATTCAAATAACTTCAACAGCTTACAGTGTGTACATAAACATGTAGTGATTACACTGTGTTGGTTTGAAAAATATCTGCTTTGTGGTTTCTGATATATTTGATATATGTATATATATCTTATAAAATATATCTACATATAAAACTGTTTCTAGACTGAATTACCGGTAACCATGTTTTTCTTTTTTTACAGTTAAGACGAAGAAGTCAACACCAGAATTTATCAACTTTTGTCTTCTGGAGGAAGCACATGAGACAACAAGAAAAAAATCATTTAGGTGTATGCAGTATTTATTTTTGTGCTTTTTTCACTTCTTAGTTTTCATAATAAACTTTTTTTTCTTAAGTGGTCTCATTGAACAATAATTTCCTAAACATATTTTACAATGTTAAGTGTGTACAGTATAGTGTTTGTTTAAAAACATACTGGAAGTTAAGAATATTTTCCATTTGCATTTGACCTTTAAAGAATCATAAGAAAAAAGATTATTAGATTTGAACAGCCATTCATCCATCCATCCTTCCTGATGTCGTGTCATGGGTAGTGCAGCAGCTTTTTCAAGGATGCACAGACGTCAAATACGTCAACATCAACCCATCCATCCATCCTTCCTGATGTCGGGTCGTGGTGCAGCAGCTTTTTCAAGGATGCACAGACGTCAAATACGTCAACATCAACCCATCCATCCATCCATCCATCCTTCCTGATGTCGGGTCGTGGTGCAGCAGCTTTTCCAAGGATGCACAGACGTCACATCAACCCCGATGAAGCTGTTCTTGGATGCCTAAACGAGTTTCCTGATCAACAAACATTTAATTATTAATACTTTGTTTTTACGTTTAAAGAAACATGCTTTTAATGTTTAACGGACAGTTTAAACCAAATTATCCATTTGCATTTGACTTTGAATTATCCCTGACAAAATATTACCGTTTAAATTTAATGAAATACAAACGTTTAATATTACAGGGCCAATTGAAACCTAATTAATTCCTAATCTGTACCTTACTGTAAAAATAGTTTAACTGATTACAGGGCAGTGCGATCGATGTGTTAAGCAATGTTAACAGGATCCTTGTGCATATATGAGAATAATCTTTATTATAAAGAAACAAAATGGAAAACACATGGGTTTAAAACAAGCTGAAAAGTCTATAAAGTAATATTAGAGCATTAAATAGCTCAAGGGACATTACCGCCAACAGGTGGTGAGACACCGCCAACAGGTGGTGAGACAAGGTCTTGCAGGGTGTTCTTCTTCTAACGTTTAGTGGTGGCTAGTAAATAGCTTGAGGTAACACTACTGCCACCACGTGGTAGGACGAGTGGGATTCTACACCCCGCCCACAGAAGGGTTGCAGTAAGTGAATGGAAACAAAACCGTGCATGTGAGCCGATCCTAACTGGACCGGACCGGACCAGACTGGGCCGCTCTGGGCCGGTAGTGGAAAAGGGGCATAAGTCAGGCTCGTTTCCGGTGAGAGTTGGACTCCGCCAAGGTTGCCCTTTGTCACCGATTCTGTTTATAACTTTTATGGACAGAATTTCTAGGCGCAGCCAAGGTGTTGAGAGGATCCGTTTTGGTGGCCTTAGAATCGCTTCTCTGTTTTTTGCAGATGATGTGGTCCTATTGGCTTCATCAGCTCGTGATCTACAGCTTTCGCTGGAGCGGTTTGCAGCTGAATGTGATGCGGCCGGGATGAGGATCAGTTCCTCCAAATCCGAGGCCATGGTCTTGAGCCGGAAAAGGGTAGCATGCCCTCTCCGGGTCGGGGAGGAGGTCCTTACCCAAGTGGAGGAGTTTAAGTATCTCGGGATCTTGTTCACGAATGAGGGAAAACTGGAGCGTGAGATCGATAGGCGGATAGGTGCAGCGTCCGCAGTGAAGCGGGCGCTGTACCGGTCTGTCGTGGTGAAGAGAGAGCTGAGTCAAAAGGCAAAGCTCTCAATTTACCGATCGATCTACGTTCCCACCCTCATCTATGGTCATGAGCTTTGGGTTATGACCGAAAGAACAAGATCTCGGATACAAGCGGCTGAAATGAGTTTTCTCCGCAGGGTGGCTGGACTCTCCCTTAGAGATAGGGTGAGAAGCTCAGTCATCCGGGAGGGACTCGGAGTAGAGCCGCTGCTTCTCCACATCGAGAGGAGCCAGTTGAGGTGGCTCGGGCATCTGGTTAGGATGCCTCCTGGACGCCTCCCTGGTGAGGTGTTCCGGGCATGTCCCACCGGGAGGAGACCCAGAGGAAGACCCAGGATACGCTGGAGGGACTATGTTTCTCGGCTGGCCTGGGAACGCCTTGGGATTCCCCCAGAGGAGCTGCTCCAAGTGGCTGGGGAGAGGGAAGTCTGGGCCTCCCTACTTAGGCTGCTACCCCAGCGACCCGACCCCGGATAAGCGGAAGAAAATGGATGGATGGATGGATGGGTACTATTTATCTAAATAACTCATGAACCACAGGACAGATTTTGAACAAACTTACAGAAAGTAATTACTAGATGGACATTTACAAACTGTTAGCTGTATGAGATTTTTGAGCTAAAATTCGATTTATTTATAATTTATTTTCGCAGCGCACGCGACGGTTTGGAAGACGTAAAAGCAAAACAATTTAAATCTAGCAGATTTGACCATTACGTGCATTTATTAAGGAAAAGTTAAGCTAAGACACATCTTTGATATAATTTTCAGCAAACAAATAATTGTTTTTACCGTGTTAATCTTGTTAAAGTCCTTCCCTGTGGCAGCCATTTGCATCAGAGATAACCACCGGTCTACATTTCGGGTTGTCGGGCGTAACATACGCGACACATCAGCGGTGACGCATAATAGATGCGACTTATAGAGTGGTGCGACACGTTTATGGATTTTTCTAATTTATTGCCAATAATTGGACAAAGCGACTTATAGAGCGGTGAGACTTATAGAGCGGAAAATACGGTATATAGATTGTGAAGAGGGTGAGTCCTAAGACTGAGCCTTGTGGTACACCATTGTTGACAGCTAGATAACTGGAAGAAGTACCATTATGTTGAACACGTTGCCTCCAATCTGAGATAGTGAACCAACCAATGATCTGAGAGACCAATTTCTGAGCGCTTATGACACAAGATGTCATGATCCACTGTGTCAAAAGCTTTAGATCAGTCTAAGAGAGTGCAGCACAATAATCCTTAGCATCCAAAGCTTCAACAATGTCATTAAAAACCTTCAGTGAAACAGTCATTGAGCTTTACCAAATGACCAGCTTTTCTAACATTTATAATGTTTTTAAAGTTGTGTAGCTTTTTTTATCTTTCACAATACTCCTCAGAGGAGTTGACAGGGGAGAGGACAGGTCCCAGAGGCCATCATCACCAGCAAACTGTTTTTTTTCTCACTATGGGAGTGTGCTTTTTGTGGTGGGGCTCATCTTGTTGATGGCTCCTCAGATCCTTCCGATGAAAAATGAAACTTCTCAGCAAAAAAATGAAACCGTCCAGATGACCTGACTGAATATTGTAGCATTTACAGTAATTCTCACTTCCCTTCTCTCCTCTTTCCAGAGATGCTGACAACCTCGCTGATGTTTTAGTTGATCACTGAACAAGCTCAGAAAAGAAAGATTTCCTGGCATAAAGAATTTAAATGCAGGTTTTTTTTCCTGAAATTCAAACATGCATTAAGTTTCTTCAGTAAAGCAAAACAGTCATTTAGGTGGAACTTTATTGTAATTTTGGACTTTTGTAAAAATCTAAGTTGACAGAATGCTGATGTTTTGATGTATAAACTGTATTAAAAGTGTAAAGAGAACCAAGTTGAAAAAGCTGCTGCCATGGTGGCTGATCACGATCATAATACTGTAGTAATCTTGTGTCCCACACTTTGTGACAGCACTCTAAACAAAGCAGGCAGACAGAAACACACAGTAGAAGGTAACTTAAGCCTGAAAAACATCATATTACAACAATTTCTGAACTGTAAGTGGTTTTCAACATTTCTGTGTCTACGATGTTTTATGGAAATGTGACAAAAGAGGGTGAGGGTTTTTTGCGCTTTTCAAGATGGCGGCCATTCAAGATGTTAATGTTTTAAAACCTTTATTTTACCAGGGGGAAAAAAATCCATTGAAATTATTAATCTCTTACAAGGATGTCCTGGGCAACGTGCAAGCTGCATACAAGCCATTACAAACAGTATTCAAATATTTACAACAAAACATCCAGTAATAAGACATAAAATACAGTGCAAGTTTAAAAAATAAACTTAAATCGTCTCCTATTAGGGAATTTAACCCAGTCTCCTACATGACAGGCGGGGTTACTCATCACTATACCAACGAGGAGATAATCAACATTAGCCAGCACAAAAATTGTTTTATCTCAGTCAGTTTGACAGATATTGAATAAAATTTGATGTGGTAGTTGCTGAGAGTCATCCACGGCATGCTCTGAGCACCATATTGCATAAGTTTGCACATATTACTTTTGAAGTTTGACTACATTGACTACGATTTCAATAATTTCTCAACATAAATAATTTTTATTTAAATGTTGTTATCAAAGGCAGTGGGTGATATGCATTCCTTACAGGAATGGTGCTGCTTTAATGTAAGAATGTGCATCGTGCAGTAAAACACTGAAGTGGTAGAAGCCAAACCCTTATCAATATGCTTGATCACATGAAAAAAACAGGGTTTAATTCAAAGGAGCAGCTTTTTCTCGTGATTTATGAATCCAGCCACTTGTTGTTTTTTAAAGGTTCTGTTGGTGATTGTCTAAACCTGAAGATAAATACAGTTATTTTTGCAATTTTTTTTTTTTTCAAACAGCTTACATTTATTTCACTTATTTACTGTATTTATACTCATTCATTTGTTCTGCTCCGTCACGTTAACATTTGTTTATGCATGCATTAAAGTCATATTTCAATGATGTCATTTTTTTTTTGTAGAAATTCATGTCATTGTGTTTATCCATTCCTTCAACCACTACAGTGGATTTAATGATTCTGTCAAAGATTAGTTTCTTGTCACTAATGTTTCATTTTTCCTGCCACAGAGAAAACATGTGATGCTCTTTGACTTCACCATTTAAATGACTCGTGAAATCAACAGTGCATGCAGTCTTTCACACTAAAACATGTTTTTAATGATTTCCTTTATGGGTGATGTTGTGTTCAGAAAACACAGTGTTTAGTGTGTTTGTTAGTGGTTAGTGTTTAGTGTGTTTGTTAGCGTTTAGTGTGGTTGTTAGCGTTTAGTGTGTTTGTTGGGTCTATAATGTTGTGCACTGTTTGTTACGACATGTTACTGTGCCTTTAAGAGATGCTTTACGGCATGGGATAAATGTGAGGGTGGGGGGAGTTTTGGTTCAGTAAAGTTTGGTGCACGAAGCGACACGGTGTGGTTATTGAGTTCCCGCGGACACTACATTTTGGCAGACGAGGATGTCCGGACTCGCGTTACCACCACCGCCACCTTTCCTCCCTGTCCCCGGCGACCCAGCTGTCCCGTGGGACAGATGGCTGACAGCGTTCGAGGACTACTTGCTGGCTTTGGGACACACTGAACTGGCGGAAGCGAGGAAGTGCGCGCTCCTCCGCCATTGTCTGGGCCAGGAGGGTCAGAGAATCCTCGCCACGCTCACGTTAGCGGACAATAAATACGCCACGGCTACAGCTGCACTGAAAGCTCACTTCAGCTCCGGGCGGAGCCGGCGGATGCACCGCTTCGAGTTTCGTCAGAGGAAGCAGCGGCTGGGTGAGTCTGTCGCCAACTACGTCTCAGCACTACGAGAGCTGGCTAGACTCTGTGACTTTGGGGCGTTAGAAGATGGACTCATAGTTGATCAGCTGATAGAAAAGACGTCGTGTGACCAACTGAGGGAGAGGCTGTTATTAGAACCAGACTCCATGACGCTGGCGGGCGCTCTGGTTATTGGAAAGCAGCTTGAAACAGCACTAACAGAGGCGCGAAAATTCTCCCGCGCGGCGCACGAACCAGTGACGTCATCAACACCGGCCGTTCATCACACAGAGGCTGGGGAGGGGGCTGACGGGCCGAGTGGCAGTTTGGAGGTACAGAGAGTGGACAAAGGGCCCAGCAGGAGGGGGGCCAGGAGCTGTGGTAACTGTGGCTCCTCTAACCATGCAACTAGAGACCAGTCATGTCCTGCCCAGGGAAAACTTTGTCTTAAATGCAACAAACTGAATCATTTTGCACGCTGCTGCCGCTCTTCTTCAGCTCGCCAGGATAATACAGTGGTCCCCATTAACACTGTACAGACTCGGCAGCCATCGTTCAAGCTCTGTACATGTCGGGTGGGTGCAGCTCACGTGCCGCTCCTCGTGGATACAGGGGCCAAAGTGTCAATTTTGAATAAAAGCACGTATGACCAGTTTTTCAGCCGTACACCCCTAGAAGCAGCCACTACACCCCTGTCGGGCTATGGTCACTCTCCCATCGAGACTCTGGGTGTGGTCCACCTCCCTGTCCAGTATGGTCAGCAAACTACGCCTGACGCCAAGTTCTGCATCACCCGGAAGGGAGCTAACATTATGGGCCTAGACTTGTTCCTCGCCCTGGGTTTTGCTGTGAGGGATGCTAAGGGCCAGCACGTCCTGCAAGTCGCCACCTCCTGGCCCGACCGCTACCCTCAATTGTTCAGTGGACTGGGCCGCATGACAGGTTTTGTCCATCAGCCTACGGTGGACCGGTCGGTCCGTCCTGTTATCCAGCCTCTTCGGCGCATTCCCCTGGCTCTCCGTGATGCTGTAGAGGCCGAGCTACGTCGCCTGGTGGAGGAGGACGTCATAGAGCCTGTCAATGCCTCACCATGGGTATCAAACCTGGTGATAGCCAAGAAGAAGGGGGGTGGACTGCGACTCTGTGTGGACCTCACTGATGTGAACAAAGCCGTCGTACCTGACAAGTATCCTCTACCCACAGCGGAGGAACTCACCAGCCATTTTCACGGCTCCACAGTTTTCAGCAAGATGGACCTACGGCACGGCTACCTGCAGGTTCCTCTAGCACCTGAAAGTATGGACCTCACAGCGTTTGTCACGCATGTGGGGGTTTTCAGATTTAAACGCATGGCGTTTGGTCTCTCATCGGCCCCGAGTTGTTTCCAAAAGATAATGACACTAATACTGGCTGGTATCCAAGGCGTCTCCATCTACCTGGACGACGTGGTGGTGCATGCGCCATCTACTGCACTGCATGATGCTCGCCTAGAGCAGGTCTTTCAGCGTTTCCAACAACATGGGGTCACGCTGAACCCTCAGAAGTGCATGTTTGGAGCTGACGATGTTGAGTTTCTGGGTTTCAGGCTCTCAAAAGACGGCATTGCCCCAATTTTGTCCCACACTGAAGCCATCCTGTCCCTGCCGGACCCGCAATCACCATCCCAGCTGTCTTCCTTCCTGGGAATGGCGGCCTACTACCTCAGATTCATGCCACACTACTCGGATTCGACGGCCCCTCTGCGCCGGTTGCTCCGGAAGGACATCACGTGGGACTGGACACCAGCATGCCACGACGCTGTGCAGATCATCAAACAACAGCTCACGTCCCCACCCACGCTAACTCATTTCAGCTTGACCGCTCCCACCTTGGTCACCTGTGACGCTTCTGGGGTGGCGCTAGGTGCGGTGCTCTCCCAGATTCATGACGGGGTGGAACGCCCTGTCGCGTTTGCCTCGCGTGCGCTTACTCCAGCAGAGCAGAAATATTCTGTGGGGGAGCGGGAGGCCCTAGCCTGCCTGTGGGCATGTGAACGCTGGCATGTCTATCTCTATGGCAGACCGTTCACCATCCGCACAGACCACCAGGCGCTAACAGCACTGTTGGCGACCCAAGGCTCTGGGCACAGGCCCATGAGACTGCTGCGGTGGGCTGACAGGCTAAATCAGTACAATTTCAGCCTGGAGTTTATGCCTGGGCGGGCTAACACGGTGGCTGATCTCCTGTCGAGAGCTGTGTCAGTGACGAGGGAGACGGTCGGAGCAACACCAGACACAGAGAACGATGAAGATTGGGTTCAAGTCCTGCATGGACCCCTCAGTTCAACAGTTACCCTGACAGAGCTGCAGCAGGCCTCAGCTGCAGATGAGGCACTCGCAGTGCTCCGTACCTATGTGCAGGATGGCTGGCCTGCCCAAGTGGATGACAGGGTGCTTCCCTACTACCGTTTCCGCAACGAACTCTCCTGCTGGGGGGCGGTGTGCCTTGCTCGTGGTCACCGGGCAGTCATTCCAGAACCCCTCAGGGCCAGGGTACTGCATATGGCGCACGAGGGGCACCTGGGGGTGGTCAAGGTGAAGCAGCGCTGCCGTGATACAGTGTGGTGGCCCGGTATAGACTCTGATGTGGAGGAGCTGGTGCGTAACTGCGCCTGCTGCCTTTTGAGTGGGAAAACTGGCCAGCCTGCCACAGCCCCTCTCACCCCGACCCCTTGGCCACTTTCACCTTGGGAACATATTCAGGTCGACATCTGTGGGGAACTTCATGGGGCACCTGCTCACGCCCGCTACCTGCTGGTGGTTCATGATCTTCACTCGAAGTGGCCTGAGGTTTGTCAACTGAGCTCCATCACTGCACACACCATCATAGACTGCCTGGACAACCTGTTTGGACGTTGGGGCCTTCCAAGTGTGGTTACAACAGATAATGGGGCCCAGTTCACCTCAGCAGAGTTCACAGAGTTCCTCACACTACGCTCCATCAGGCACATCAGGACAGCAGTTTATCACCCAGAGAGCAATGGGGGTGTGGAACGACTCAATAAAACTCTCAAAAATGGACTCAGAGCCTGTCTGGAGGAGGGGAGAACCTTCAGCGATGCTCTCAACCAAACCCTTTTGACCATCCGGGCAACCAAGCATTCCACCACAGGAGTTTCACCGGCGATGTTAATGATCGGGCGTGAACTGAAGCAACCCCTGGACTGTCTGAGAGCTGAGCCAGCTCCTGCACGTGGGAGCCCAGAGCTCCAGAAGGCCAGAGCTCAGGTGAAGGGTTCGCAGGCCCGGATGAAAGACAGGTTTGATGCCACGCACCGAGTGCAGACCCCCGCACTGGCTGCAGGGGATTGGGTCAGGATCAAACGGCTTCATCGTAGAAATAAACTGAAATCATTCTGGTCAGAGCCACTGAGGGTGGTTAAGCAATTGGGGCCGGCCACATACAGACTGGAAAATGGGGGTCGTTGGCACGCAAACCGTCTGCACAGGGTCATCGCCCCACCAGCACCTGCCCCACCAGCACCTGCTCCACCAGCAGCTGCTTCACCGTTGGCCTCGGCAACGGCAATGGGTTGGCAGCCTAGGCCAATGACTATTCGGGTGGGGGATACTCCACCAGCTTTGCCCAACTCCACTCAGCAGCCAGCACGGCCCCAGAGACAGAGGGTCCCGCCTGTCTGGCTTGGGGACTATGTGACAGGGTGATGGTGTTACTAAACATCTATTAATCTGCGTTTTATTGAGTCCAGTTTAATCTGTTATTCTTTGCAAAGTATTATGTTTTCAAGGGGGTGAAGGGGGGAAAATGTTGTGTTCAGAAAACACAGTGTTTAGTGTGTTTGTTAGTGGTTAGTGTTTAGTGTGTTTGTTAGCGTTTAGTGTGGTTGTTAGCGTTTAGTGTGTTTGTTGGGTCTATAATGTTGTGCACTGTTTGTTATGACATGTTACTGTGCCTTTAAGAGATGCTTTACGGCATGGGATAAATGTGAGGGTGGGGGGAGTTTTGGTTCAGTAAAGTTTGGTGCACGAAGCGACACGGTGTGGTTATTGAGTTCCCGCGGACACTACAGGTGACTCAATAGGCAGAGATGTTGCCTCTCAGCAAGAAGGTTGTCGGATCAAATCCCGGCCGGGGACCTATCTGGGTGGAGTTTGGACGTTCTCTCCGTGCATGCGTAAGTTAATTCCAGGTACTCCAGTTTCCTCCCACAGACCAAAAACATGCATGTTAGGCTGATTGGTAACTCTAAATTGTCTCTAGGTGTGAGTGAGAGAGTGAATGGTTGTTTGTCTCATTTGTCTCTATGTGTTCCTGTGATGGACTGGAGACCTGTCCAGTTGTACCCTGCCTCTTGCACAGTGACTGCTGGTGACATGACCTGAAACAGGAATAAGTGGGTAAAGATGATGGATGGGTGGATGGATGGATGGATGGATGGACGGATGGACGGACGGACAGATGGATGGACATATGGATGGATGGATGATGGATGGATGGATGGATGGATGGATGGACGGAGGAATGGACGGACGGACAGATGGACGGACATATGGATGGATGGATGGATGGATGGATGGATGGACGGATGGATGGACAGCCAGATGGATGGATGGACTGATACATACCATACCATGCATACCATTTTATTTATAAAGCACTTTAAACAGGAACAAGTCCACACCAAAGTGCTGGACAAACAAACACGCAACAGGCAACACAGACAATGAAGTACAACACGAAAAACATAAAAACATTGCAGATCATAAATCAAACGATCCAATACAAATCAGCTGGCATTGAAAGCAATGGAGTAGTAGTGAGTTTTTAACCGGGATTTGAAAACTGAGAGGGAGGGGGCCTGTTTGATGAGCAGCGGTAACTCGTTCCAGAGTCTTGGTCCTGCTACAGAGAACGCCCTGTCACCCCTGCGCTTAAGGCGAGTTTCTGGAACTATTAAAAGTACCCGGTCCTCTGACCTCAAAGCACGTGGAGGGACATATGGGTGTATCAGATCTGAGAGATAGGCGGGGGCGAGACTGTTCAGCGATTTGTAGACATACATGAGAATTTTGAACTGGATTCGAAGATGAACCGGTAGCCAGTGCAGGGAGGCCAAGACTGGTGTAATGTGCTCACTTTTGCATGTACTAGTTAAAAATCGGGCTGCTGCGTTCTGAACCAGTTGTAGTCATGCAATGGTGGCCTGACTGACGCCAAGCAGAAGTGAATTGCAGTAATCAAGCCTAGATGTAATAAATGCATGAATCACTGTCTCCAAGTTATTTTTGTTGTTGGATGGATGGATGATGGATGGATGGATGAATAGTGGATGGATCGATGGATAGATGGATTTCCATTGCAAAACCTCAGGGATGATGTAAAACCTCGATCCTGTTGATGAAGCTGGTGAAACGTAGGAGCTGGAGGGTACGGCTGGTTGGTTAGAACGGAGCGCTGCTCGTGATGCTTCCACTTCCACTGGGTGACCGTGGCACAGTGGTAATGGCAGTCGACCCCCGATCGGAAGGTTGGTGGTTCGAATCCCGCGTCCGCCCACCATGTGTCGTTGTGTCCCTGGGCAAGACACTTAACCCGAGTTGCTCCCGGTAGGTCTGGATGGCACCTTGCAAGGCAGGCTACCACTACCGGTGTATGAATGTCTGAATGAATGGGTGGATGGCTGGTATTGTAAAGCGCTTTGGGGCTCCTCACAGGGGGCTGGAAAGCGCTATATAAATAAGCTCCATTTACCATTTA
>JBBPBX010017928.1:0-46226 GCA_038048925.1 Garcialebias charrua
TTATTTACAGTGAAGATCAGGTAAAACAAATTATTTACAGTGAAGATCAGGTAAAAAAGTTTTATTTACAGTGAAGATTAGGTAAAAAAGTTTTATTTACAGTGAAGATCAGGTAAAACAAATTATTTACAGTGAAGATCAGGTAAAAAAGTTTTATTTACAGTGAAGATTAGGTAAAAAAGTTTTATTTACAGTGAAGATCAGGTAAAAAGTTTTATTTACAGTGAAGATCAGGTAAAAAGTTTTATTTACAGTGAAGATCAGGTAAAAAAAAGTATTTACAGTGAAGATCAGGTAAAAAAGTTTTATTTACAGTGAAGAGAATGAGCGGATCAGGTAAAAAGTTTTATTTACAGTGAAGATCAGGTAAAAAAGTTTTATTTACAGTGAAGATCAGGTAAAAAAGTTTTATTTACAGTGAAGATCAGGTAAAAAAAAGTATTTACAGTGAAGATCAGGTAAAAAAGTTTTATTTACAGTGAAGAGAATGAGCGGATCAGGTAAAAAGTTTTATTTACAGTGAAGATCAGGTAAAAAAGTTTTATTTACAGTGAAGATCAGGTTAAAAGTCAAAGTCAACTTTATTGTCAGAACTGCAATATGTACAGGACATACACAGGATTGAAATTGCGTTTCTCTCAGTCCCTCGGTGCAACAGTAACCATCTAAACACTAAACACTAAAACATTTAATAAACATAAGCATAAAATAGTAAAAGTGTAACACTGTCCTGAGTTTTTTCATAGTAGTATAAAAGTATGAAAATTTACACCAACACTAAAACACCAAACACCCAATGAACATAAGCATAAAATGAAACAATAAAAGTGTAATACTGTCCTGAGTTTTTTCTTAGTAGTATAAAAAGTATAAAAACGTATATCTATAAAATAAACTGAAGTTTCTAGCATTGACATTTGCAAAGAGTGGCACAGCAGCATATGAGTTAATGTATGTATGAGGTAGTTGATGTTGGTATAGAGGCAAAGTGGCATATGCAGTGAGGCACATTGGCATCCTTAGATAAGGCTGGTCAGAGAATACTGTATATGTATCAGCAGTAAAAAAAGTTTTATTTACAGTGAAAATCAAGTAAAAAAATGTTTTATTTACAGTGAAGATCAGGTAAAAAGTGTTACTTACAGTGAAGGTCAGGTAAGTAAAGACAGGCAGGGTCTGGGGCCTGTGAATGGAAGGAATGGGTTAGTTCCTGAAAGGTGAGGTTTAGGCAGCAGGCAGTAATATCTTATGGTGGTTTGGTCTAAGACAGGGGAATGAGAAGGTTCAGGTCATTTCTTTAACAGGACAGTCCAGCTGAGTAGAAGGCGAGTGGGGGATGACATGAGCGCAGCTGAGGAAGGAGTGTTGCAGGTCAGTATCATACAAGAAGCTCTTAATTTGGCATGAAATGGAGCTCATCCTAAGTCTTGAGTAGTCCTGGAGCCAGTTAGGGGAATGACCTCCAGCTGAAGCTGCTCACTAGCGCCACCCTTGCACCTGGAACCTGGGGGTGAAAAACCCTACAGGGGTAGACATGATGTCTAGTATTTCTGTGAGGATGCTTCCTCTTCCAATCTCTTTAGTCCTCATTTATCCTATGAGACACTTCAGGGCTGACCCTTTCATAAAACAGCTCAGTCTGGACCTGATGCGTGTTCAGTCCTCCAACGAGCATTCAGAAAAAACACGAAGGCGGATTGCCGAGTAAATTTTACTCGCCTCTGATGCGCCCCTGATCTGCGACCAGAGGTAGTGTCAGATCCGGACCCGAGCCGGGCAGACCTACTTGTGAATGCAACCCGCGGATCCGTGCTCAGAATATGATGATATCAGTGAGCGACTGCAGGATTAATCAACAAGCAGAGTTATTACTGAGGAAATATAAAAAATGACACGAAACGACAACATGTAAAAGTTTATTTCTCTCTTTTTTCCCCTCTCTCTCTCTCTCTCTCTCTCTCTCTCTCGCTCTCTGCAGCGGAGCAGCTGTGCGCGCGCGCGTACACACAGCACTCACACACTGAGTTCGTGCTCAGAGTTCTGCTCCACGCCTCTTTTGGATCCGCGCTGCGGCTTCATTTATGAACACGTTTATGTGAGCGGGACCTGCCCGCCTTCAACTGTGGTCTTATGAATGACCCGGGGAGGATTAAAGCCGGACTGGTCTGTGCGGCAATTGCGCGGATTTGACTTATGAAAGGGGCTTATCTGCTCTGATGCATCTCAGTTCTTGATCCAACAGTCTCAGCCGTTCATCATTCCACTGACTGGACTGGATCATGACACCAATGATCGTTCTGGACAACTCTTGTGTACAATCCTTGACTTTTGTCATCACTAAGTTGTCATCACTAAGTTTCTGTACTTTATGCAGAACAAACCATGATCTCCTCATGAACTGATGAGCGATGAACCCTCTGAGGTCTCCTCTTGCACAATCTGATGATGTCAGTTCCTGGGTTCAGGTCTAAAAAGGCAAATCTGGGTTAAAATGAGGACATTTCCTTTAGTTACCTACTGCTTCCAGATCCTGGAGAGAGCAGACTGCAGTTACTTCTCAGCAAACTACAGAACTACAGTTTGCCTTTGTCCTTGTCCAGAAGCAGCAGTATAACAGAGGGTAGTGGAGGAGGTGAGGATGGACTCTTCCTGAAGTCTGCGGTTGTCTTCACGTTGACTGAACTGCACTTTTTATTTTTAAAGAAGTCTTAAAAGATGTTACGGGGGATTTCGAAACACCGTTTTTGAACTGACTTCTAGATGTTTTGTGATTGTGGAGATCTCTTTTCCTCCCATCACGGTTTCTAGGTTCCTCCACAGATTCTAGAGGAGATACAGTTTCAGAGTCAAGTCATGTCAGAATATTTAGCTTGTATTCATACTGTTTTACGTTTCCTCAGCTTTAGGTTTTTGATCTCAAGGAAAAGCTTTTGTAGACTTTTCCCATTTTACAACCTCACAAACCGGACAAGTGCAAAAGCAAAAGCGTCTTATCAGCAGCAGAGATTTGTTCAAAACAATTCACGAAATTAAATCAGTTTAGATTTTCTCCGGGTTCTCCGATCTCTGGTGCTGAGGTCGCCGAGGTGGTTAAAAAGCTCCGCGGTGGCAAGGCTCCGGGGGTGGATGAGATTCGCCCGGAGTTCCTTAGGGCTCTGGATGTTGTAGGGTTGTGTTGGCTTACGCGACTCTGCAATATCGCGTGGACATCGGGGGCAGTTCCCTTGGATTGGCAGACTGGGGTGGTGGTTCCCCTATTTAAAAAGGGGGACCGTAGGGTGTGTTCCAACTATAGGGGGATCACACTCTTAAGCCTCCCTGGTAAGGTCTATTCAGGGGTTCTGGAGAGGAGGGTCCGTCGGATAGTCGAACCTCGGATTCAGGAGGAGCAGTGTGGTTTTCGTCCTGGTCGTGGAACACTGGACCAGCTCTACACCCTCAGCAGGGTCCTGGAGGGTGCGTGGGAGTTTGCCCAACCAGTTTACATGTGCTTTGTGGACTTGGAGAAGGCATTCGACCGCGTCCCTCGGGGGGTTCTGTGGGGGGTACTCCGGGAGTATGGGGTACCAGGCCCATTGATAAGGGCTGTTAGGTCCCTGTACGACCGGTGTCAGAGCTTGGTCCGCATTGCCGGCAGTAAGTCAGGCTCGTTTCCGGTGAGAGTTGGACTCCGCCAAGGTTGCCCTTTGTCACCGATTCTGTTCATAACTTTTATGGACAGAATTTCTAGGCGCAGCCAAGGTGTTGAGAGGATCCGTTTTGGTGACCTTAGAATCGCTTCTCTGTTTTTTGCAGATGATGTGGTCCTACTGGCTTCATCAGTTCGTGATTTACAACTTTCACTGGAGCGGTTTGCAGCCGAGTGTGATGCGGCCGGGATGAGGATCAGTTCCTCCAAATCCGAGGCCATGGTCTTGAGCCGGAAAAGGGTAGCATGCCCTCTCCGGGTCGGGGAGGAGGTCCTGCCCCAAGTGGAGGAGTTTAAGTATCTCGGGGTCTTGTTCACGAATGAGGGAAAACTGGAGCGTGAGATCGATAGGCGGATAGGTGCAGCGTCCGCAGTGAAGCGGGCGCTGTACCGGTCTGTCGTGGTGAAGAGAGAGCTGAGTCAAAAGGCAAAGCTCTCAATTTACCGATCGATCTACGTTCCCACCCTCATCTATGGTCATGAGCTTTGGGTTGTGACCGAAAGAACAAGATCTCGGATACAAGCGGCTGAAATGAGTTTTCTCCGCAGGGTGGCTGGACTCTCCCTTAGAGATAGGGTGAGAAGCTCAGTCATCCGGGAGGGACTCGGAGTAGAGCCGCTGCTTCTCCACATCGAGAGGAGCCAGTTGAGGTGGCTCGGGCATCTGGTTAGGATGCCTCCTGGACGCCTCCCTGGTGAGGTGTTCCGGGCATGTCCCACCGGGAGGAGACCCAGAGGAAGACCCAGGACACGCTGGAGGGACTATGTTTCTCGGCTGGCCTGGGAACGCCTTGGGATTCCCCCAGAGGAGCTGCTCCAAGTGGCTGGGGAGAGGGAAGTCTGGGCCTCCCTACTTAGGCTGCTACCCCCGCGACCCGACCCCGGATAAGCGGAAGAAGATGGATGGATGGATGGATGGATGGATGGATAGATTTTCTCCAGTGGTGAATAAAAGCTTTGCTATCACTGTCTCTAACTTGGCACACTTCCATTTTGGGACACTTGTTGTCAGAAATAAAAAGACAGGGATGCCGTTAACCTTCAGTCTTGTTGCAGTGGAGACATTTTTTTTTCCTTCATTCAACCTTTATTTAGTCAGGTAAATCTTATTGAGCCTCGAGGGCTCATTTACGAAAGCGACCTGCTACAAACTAAAGAATGATGAACAGCAATGATACAAATTACATTAAACAATAAACAAAAGAAAAGAAAAAGTAGCAAAAACATTATAAGGTAGATGTACAAATTTTTTTTATTTTTATATTTTACTTTATTTTTCTGGGTACTTTTTGTGAAACTGTGCTCATCTGCTCACACAGACTCATGTTCGTGCTGCTGTTGGAAGTAATGTTTTTATGCTACGGAGTGCTTAGTGTATTTTTAGTTGATGTTTTTCTTAGTTCATATCTTAGATGTTATTACTGTTTTTATTTTACATTTTATTGTTGGATGTAACTGGGACCCTGAATCTCATTCTATCACATGAATGACAATAAAGAATCTCTGACTGACTCTGGATTTAAACCTGACCATAACTCTTTCCTCAACCTACGTAAACAGCTTAAATCCCTAAACCTATATATGATGTAACACTGGTCTGAGTGGACGCTGAAACCAAACATTGTATTGTATTGTATTGTATAATTTTATTCATTTCATATTAAAACAATGACAATTTTTTAAAAAGAAAAAAATAAACAAAAACATAAAATGAAAGGAAGCAGAAGAAGAAAACATTTCTTATCATATCTGCTCCTTATCAAACAATCAATTCAAACTATCAATTCAAACATTAATATACTTATTTGTAATACAAAATACAGTAATACAGTCTCATCAGAGATATACAGTCACATCAAAATATCTATTATAATTTGTTAAATTAGAATCAACTTAAATGTAACTCTTCAACAGAATAGTTTTAATCATTTTCTTAAATATTTGTATGGACTTCACATTTTTTACATTGTCCTCTAGTCCATTCCAAAGATCAATTCCTCTTATTGCAGTAGACCTACCCTTTAAACTGGTTCTAAACTTAAGGGCGAGGCAAAGCTCAGCGTCCTCCATATACGCTGCTCTACGCGCGCATTCTGTGCGCACGCGTTCACGGGCAGAGCTCTTCTTTCTTTCTCAGTTAAATGCTCGCGTTCTCGCTCCAAATCCTTGTTGTAATGTGATCAGCTGCGCGCAGAGCAGGACAAACTGAGGTCGCTGATTGGTCACTTGCTGACACGCCTACTGAAATGATTGACAGCTCAGTGATACAAGCGCTGGCTTTGCTCCAGACGAGCAGCTGTTCGCTCCGCTGCTGCTGCTGCGGTCTTTCTAACTTTATATGTTAATATAAACTTCTAAAAAATAAAAATAAAAACAGGGAGCGCTATTCCAGCTGCTCACAGCCCACCAGGAAATAGTTAAAACATCGCGCTGCCAGGTAGGACATGAATTCATTCATTTCAGTCATGGAGTGAACGGAGGAAGAAGCGATTACTTAACTTTAGGCAAAAAAAAAAGAAAAGGCCCGATCAGCGATAAAGAAGAGGAATTTAATTCATTTGTGTAACACACAAAACAGTCCGCCACCAGGGCAGTTTATTGTGAGACACCGCGCAAGCGTGCGCGGTCGTAAAAAAAGAGCTTTGCGCGTTCGCGCGAGCGTTCAAAAGGCTTGTGCAGCGGTGCATGCACGGCGCTCACACAGCGTGGCGCCGCGCTCGGTCCAGCGCGCAGCTATGCCTCGCCCTTTAGGTTTAACAAACATTTCAGTTCCCTTTAAATTAGAGCAACTAATCCTTTTCACAAAATAGTTTTGAATGTTAGATGAGGAAGTATGAGCAAACATCAGCACTGAAGCTTAAAAAATGAAAAACATGATCAATGTATCACACTGCTTTCTACTTTGAGATTGATCATTCTGAAGTCTGTCACTCATTCTTGTCTTTTTGCTCTTTTTTTTTTACCATGTCCTGTGTTCAAACCCTCAGAATGATGTTTGCACTGTTTGCTGTAAGCACATTTTATTTATGCAGTAAGTACTTTGAGGTATTGATGACATAGGCTTTGACAAAATGTCATAATGTGACGCCTTGATGACACCAGGTTGGCGTTGATTATTATTATTATTAATAAAACTATATACAAGTTAGTAAAACCATAAATGTAGATGTTTTGTTAAATGTTCAGAATTGCCATTTTTGTTTAACTTTGCATCTACATCTATACTCAAAAGTAAAAAGTAAAAAAAAAGCAGACATAAATTGAATTTTTCCTTGTTCGTTTGGCAGTTCAGCACCTAGTTTTGTTGTTTGCTTCCACTGTAACGTGAAGTGTGAAAATATCATCATTATTATGCATTTTAAAGTAAGTTTGGCCACAAGATGAACTGTATTGGAGGAAAAACACACTCGTATCTCCTGAGGATTTTTAGCTTACTTTGGCACAACAAGAGCAGCAAAGAAGAACAGCGATGAAGTCAAGTGAGCAGTTTCCAGACAAAAAACCAATTGATTGTTTTAAATATAATTTTAGGGTATTTTTGATGTGAAGAACTGAAACTCATGCAGCCTTAAAATACATGTGTTGGATTGAGTAAATATGCCGCACCCTTTCAATAAACTGAACTACTGCCATTTTAAAGCAGTGAAATGTGAAAAGCGGACGTTTGGAGCTGTGTGTCCACGTGTTGGTCTACGACAGTAATGCAGGTTCTGCTCTGCGGTCTCTACGGACGCGTATCTGCAGACTCTGTTTGCTCCGTTAATTAAATTTCCTCTTTGCAGCAAATGAGGTCATATCCACTACTGGTGTAATGTCTCTCTCATGTACAACAAAGGGAAAGCAGAGTCCAAGAATCTTTACTGAAACAATCAGCTATATCACTGTTTGTCTGTGGATCTATATCTGGAGGAGCATCACCATGGTGAAATGCAACGCCACAGCTTGGGGCTTTTATCGCTTCAATTTTACAGACAATTGGGATTAATGTCAGCCTCTACAACTTCCAGGGGGGAGGGGAAAAAAACCAACAATACTATAGGAGACTTTTTCATTATTCTTTGGCTAAACCCAGTGAAATGGTTTGTTCTTTATCCGTCTTGATTTTGAAACTAAAACTGCCTAGCATTTAAAAATGGTCACAATTTAAAGCATATTGTCTTAAAACAATGTTCAGTCAGGTCATCTGCACAGTTTTTATTTGTGTCGCTGTTGCTGAGATGTTTCGTCCTTCATCCAAAGGACTTCTTCAGTCTGAGGAGCCACAAACAAACTGGAGTCCCACAAGCAGCACACTCCTTGATAACAGTTTATCTGGTTTAACTGTGCTCTACAATAAAGATGACTTGACACTCCCACAGTGGAAAATAAAACAGTCTGCTGGTGATAAGATGGTTTCTGGGGACCGCCCTCTCCCCATCAACTCCCACTACCTGTGTGTGGCTCCTTGGCCTGAAGAAGTCCTTTGAATGAAGGACGAAACATCTCAGCAAAAAAAAAATATATATTTATATGTAATAAAGCATCCAGATGACCTGAGTGAACTTTGTTAGATTTGTACCGGTACCTGGATTATTGAGCATGGACTTCGGCGTATTGTCTTACATCATCAAACACTTTGCTTGTGCTAAAATGATCATCTGAGTGATAAATAAGCAAATGTGTTGCGTTATTTTCCAAGTAAATGTGTTTTTTGACTTCCGTGTGAGGAAAGAGCAATCAAACAAACGTGAGTGACACAAGCAGGGTTCGGACAGGACGTTACTTGGTGGGTTGTGTTTCCTCGAACAAATGCTGCCAACGCTGAAGATCACATTAAAGGTACACGTTTGAACTGAGAAGCAAAAAAATAAAAAGTTTTTAATTGGAAAAATGCTCACTTCCAGTGAACGAGTTTGGCAGCAGAGATAAGTTTAGTAAAAGTGGCCGTCCAATTAAACAGCCAGGGAAATCACATTTCCATTTTTATTATCCTTGTTCTGTCTTTACCATTTATCTTTTGTTTTTTGTTCAAAAACTTTCCAGGAGAAATGAAATCAAAGCTTTTTATTTACTTGTTCTCAGCCATTTCCATTTCACGGCCTGTATGATGCAGATATGACAATGTCAGTGTGTTTTAATGAGTTTAGAATTGAGCATGACAAGAGAAAAAAGCATGTGAAGCTGCCTGAGAGCTCCAAGGGCCAACAAATGGTTGGAGGGTTGAAACAAAACTATTTAGACTATTTATTAATTCGACTGAGTAGAATAAATAACTCAACGTCAACTTGTTTATAAAACATATATTTTTAAGGTTCAAACTATTTTATGGGACTTTTCCTCTCATTTTTGAAAAAAATAATCTGTTTCATTTTGTGAAAGGCTCTTCACCGTCCCTCCACGACCTGATAACACAACATATGAAGAAAGAGGCAAAAAGAAATAAGATGGTCGGCGTTACTATAATATGTGCAAAATCACATGTTCTCATGGAAGTTTATTAATATAATTTACATAACAAGAGCCCCAGTGGAGGGTGCTGATGCAAATATAACTGGTGGGACACAGCAAATAAGATTCACAGACGATGTTATTGTCGGTGAAGAGGCACATCCATGCCTCTCTCTTCAACACCCCCACACAATGGAACATATAAAAAATGAAATTAAAGAGAAAAAAAAAACACTCATCAACTCCATCATCTGGAAAATAGCAACGTGTTCAAAGTGTGCACGGCATGAATACAAGCCAACACTGTTCCAGTTTACAGTTGCTTTAAAACAACACATGAGCCCAAAGTCGTGTCATAAAAAACACGTTAAGACAAAAAAGACATTGAAATGCTTTTTGTAAATGTTGTCTCTGTGTTGTGGACCTCTGCGTGTCACAGTGTGGGAGAAATATTCAATGTTGATGGAAGACTGTGTGACAAAGACACATTTGGACCATTTATCTGGAAGGAGAAATTAAAACATGGACATGTTGTTTCCTTGTAACTGAGATAAAAACTGTAAAAAAATAATAATTTAAAGACAGGTCGCCAGTAAATGCTGCTCATAAAGTCACTTTCCCTGTTTGATCATTTTTTTGTCTTGCTCTATTTTATGTGTTCAGAATAAATGCGGCACATTATGAATTTGTCATTAACATTTTTGAAAACACACGTGTGTGTGACAGGGCTTAGGCTTCACAACTGTGGTAAAGTAGTTCAGATTTGTCGACACTTTAAACTTACCTCCACGATCCACGATTAGTTGTACAATAAACTTTATTTGAGAAATATTTATTTTAGATGTAAAAACAATACAGTAAAATGATTGTAGGCTGTTTAGTTTTTATAAATTTAAAGAAAATGTCACACGGACATCGCCGTGTTTTACGCTGCAATGCATTCTGGATAAATGGCATGTGCTATGTAGCAATAAGATGTGAGATGTGAGAAGGGTGACACTTTCTCCATCCCCTTCACTACATTTGCTTGATTTATTTTTTATTCATTAAATTTTGACACCAGCTGATCAGTTTACTGACCAACAACAACTTATTTTAGAGGATGTGGTTGGCCATATTAAGCCATCAGGTTCCCCTCGTGACCTTGTCCCCCCTCGTCTGTTAAAAGAGGTTTTTTCCAGCATCAGGCAGGTGATCCTTGCTGTTATCAATAGCAGTCTGTCCTCAGGTGTTGTGCCAATAAGTTTTAAACATGCGGTGGTGCAGCCCCTGCTTAAAAAGCCCAGCCTAGACCAATCTGTCTTGGCTAATTTTAGGCCCATCTCCAAGCTGCCTTTTATTTCAAAAATTTTAGAAAAAATTGTGTATTCACAGGTGAAATGTTTTCTGGACGAGCACAACATAATGGAGGTTTTTCAGTCTGGCTTCAAAACTCGCCACAGCACAGAATCAGCTCTAGTCAGAGTTTTTAATGATATTCTTATGGCCAATGATTCTGGTGAACATGTGGTTCTTGTCTTGCTCGACCTAACCGCTGCCTTTGACACAGTGGACCATAACGTTTTAATATCACGTTTACAGCACCAAGTGGGTATCTGTGGTACTGCACTGAGCTGGTTTAGGTCCTATCTGGCAGACAGAACCATGTCTGTGAACATAGCTGGTTCTGAATCCTCCACTGCTCCTCTGTGTTTTGGGGTTCCACAGGGCTCCATTTTAGGTCCCCTGCTTTTCTCCCTTTACCTACTTCCATTGGGATCAATCCTCAGAAAGCATGGGATCTTTTTTCATTGTTACGCCGATGATAGTCAGATCTATATGCCACTAAAAAAGAAAGATGCCTCCTCAATCAGGCCACTTCTGTTGTGTCTTGAAGACATCAAAGCTTGGATGTCTTTAAACTTTTTAAATTTTAATGAAAAGAAAACAGAAGTGATGGTGTTTGGTCCTAGTGGCTCTTGTGAACCTTGCCCTGTTGATCTGGGCCCTCTGGCACCACATGTAAAGAAAACAGTTTCTAACTTGGGTTTTAAAATGGACAGTGATTTTAAATTAGATTCCCAGATTGGAGCGGTGGTCAAGACCAGTTTTTATCACCTCAGACAGCTGGCTAAGGTAAAGTCCATCCTCACAAAACAGCAGCTGGAAACAGTAATCCATGCCTTCATCACCTCTCGGCTGGATTACTGTAACGCTCTTTACCTTGGAGTCAGCCAGTCCTCCCTCAGACGTCTCCAGTTGGTCCAGAACGCTGCTGCTCGCCTTCTAACTGGAGTTCATAAGAGGGAGCACATCACCCCCACTCTGGCTTCACTCCACTGGCTGCCTGTTCATTTTAAGATTCTTTTATTTGTTTTTAAAAGTTTAAATGGTCTTGCTCCATCCTACCTCTCTGAGCTGCTTCACCCATACTCTCCTGCTCGGTGCCTCAGATCAGCTGATCAGCTGCTTCTGGAGGTGCCGAGGTCCAAACGGAGGCTCAGAGGAGACAGAGCTTTTTCTGTTGCTGCTCCAAAACTGTGGAACGATCTCCCTCTTCCCGTCAGACAAGCTCCTTCACTGTCCAGTTTTAAAACTCTTTTAAAAACACATTTTTACTCACTGGCTTTTAGCACAGACTGATTTTGTTCTGCACTGTTTTTATTGTTTTTATTGATCTTAATGTTTTAACAACTGTTTTATTTTTATGTGTTTAAATGTTCTTGAATTTATGTACAGCACTTTGTTGCAGCTGTGGTTGTTTTAAAGGGCTCTATAAATAAAGTATTATTATTATTATTATTCACCTTTAATGATCAGAATCAGTCACTGAATCAGTTCATTACAGGGAGTTTTATATCATAACACATGAATATTCATCTGAATGAAGAGACCAAAGTTGTCTTTGAAGTTTTATTACAAAAATAATCAAACTAAAATCAACAACAATAATAAACAAACAAACGATAACAATGAATCAATCAAGGCTTAATTCTCTTATCTAAGACTAAATTGACTCTTTGAGCAGGAATTATATTAGTTCCCTTTCAGTTCGGTCTCTCTGTGCAACATACTTGCTATGGGAATTGCGCCCCCGTGCGATTACCTGAAGGAATACAATCACGCCTTTTATGGCAGGGAGTGTCACCCCGCGTCAGAGGTACCGCCTTTCAGGTACTTAAGCGACTGACGCCCCGCCATCTTCCTCTATTTGCCCTTCACCTCGCTGAAACACCTGAACATCGCGGGACCTCTCTGTTATCGCGACGCTTGATTGAGGTGAGCTTGCTCCCTAGACTGAGCGTACAGAGACAATTTTCCTGCGTACTGCTGGGCTGGCGAAAGCTAGTCCAGCATTTTTCTACTTACCACGAAGTTTCTTCTCTCCCGCAGCTTCGCTCGACGATGCTAACTGCGTCCCAACCTTCTGCTAATCCACTAGCACCCTACTAGCGATAGCAAGACGACGGAGAAGACGGCTTCGAACAAAGAAAAGAAAAGAAAAAAGAAGAACTATCTACTCTTCTCATCTCTGGACATGGCTCCCGAGAAGGGAAAGTGGAGGACAAGGAAGAAGAAAACCAGGACGACGAGTCCTCGCTCGCGCCCATGCCCCAGTGGTTGCGGCTACTCCCTCTCGGCGACGGACACCCACGAGGCCTGTCCTGTCTGTCTAGGGATCCTGCACGCGAGGAAGGCGCTGGAATCCCCCGACTCCTGCCCCCACTGTCGTCGAATGACAGCCACAATGAGGAAACACCGCTCGGACACGCTGGCCAAGTCTATGGCAAGGACCGCGGCGATGAAGGTCGCACGTCGCACTAACCTGCCGGCTCCAGAACCGGAGCCTGAAAACGTGGACCTGGAGTGCAGTGGCCGGGTCGGGGAAGACAACGCGTCAGACTTCTCTCTTCCTGTCGAAGACTCGACGCCAGAAGTGTCCGACATAGACGCCGAATAGGGTGAAAAGGGAGAAATTGTTCATTTCTCCCAGAACCTGGCGCATAACCTTCTGGAACCGGACTTGTCGGTGCCTGCCCTGTTCGACCTGTGCCATAGGGCCGCTAACGTCCTGCAGGTCACGTGGCCGGACCCCACGCCTCACCAACAGGCTACGAGGCTGGCGGGAAACTACTTCTACGCAAAGCAACCGACAACGTCGCAGAAAATGCCAATTTTTCCGGACTTTCTAACGGAACTCAAACGCTCCTGGGCGGAACCCTGGGCTTCCATCATGTTGCCATTGTCCCGACTCTTGGATGTCGCAGGAATGGAGGCTCTGGGTCTTGCCAGCGCACCCCCGATAGAGGAGTCTCTGGCGGCTCACCTGGCTCCCACAGCCATGGGACTGAAACCAACGCTGCCCAGCAAAGCCTGTCGTGCTTCAGAGAAACAAATCGAGAAGTGCTACAAGGCCCAAGGCCTCGCGGCTCGCGCAATGAATATGTCGAGCATGGTACAGGCCTACCTGGCGGAGAAACTACAGGAGATCTAGGTAACAAAGGATATGACCGAGGCCATAGAGGAACCCCGCCGTGCCTCTGACCTCGTGCTCAGCATGATGGGGACAGTAGCTATTTCCTAGGGCAAAGCAATGGCAGAAATAGTTGTCGCCCAGCGCCATCTTTGGCTAACACTGTCGGACCTCCCGGAAAACCAGAGGTCTACCTTCCTACAGCACCCGATCGAGCCGATAGGACTCTTTGGGAAAGCCCTGGAACGTGTCCAGACAAAACTGGAACTAGCATACATACAAGCGGATGCCCTCCGCGAGGGTTTGCCAAGGAAAAAGTTCGCCCCACCAACGGAAAACATGCGTGGTCTCCCACGAAAGAGACCCGTTGGGGACTGCGAGGCTTCACAGTACCGTCCGAGTGCTGCTCCGGCCTCTTCCTACGAAAACCAGTTCCGGACCTGATGAACCAGGATGAACTGATAAATTTACAGGTTCGCCCGCCCACGAGGTACGGAAACCTAACTCTCTAATCCCAGTCTCTGCTCGTAGACAACCACGAGGAGCTGGTGACATGTGTGCGCACACTAAACATGACTCGCCTACTGTATGTGTAAACAAAACAGACACTGTTTCAAACATGTACAAAAATAAAAGTACCAATGCATAGTCTGCCCTGGTTCTTGACTCGAGTCCAATTTTTATAAAACCTAGACCTCACGGTCGAACTATGAACCACAGCAAGATACGCGATATCCGTCGGAGACGTCCTGATCTCGCGATATCTTCTTTTGGCACGAGCAACCTGCTCAAAAAACGCGAGAGGGGTCAAAGGTCACCCCCCCCGACCTAAAACACGAGGAGCACGACATGCCATCCAGGCTCAGCGCACATGCGCAGGCATGGGAGGCGTGCCTACCAAATGATTGGGTCATGACAACAATACGTCATGGGCTCAAGTTGCAGTTCTCTGTTTTCTCTTCTGGCACTCGGCGAATTAGGTCGCATCTCTTTTTGCTCCTCTCCCCCCCTAAGTTTCCTCCTCACTGCTTTTGCATTTTGTCTCGTCTTAACTCTTCAGCGCTCACTCGAACCAATTTGAAATGGATTTTACGTGGGCTGTTTCCTCTATTGATAAATTTTTTTCAACAAAACGCACCGGACCAGGAGAGACGGATTGCCTCTTCGAAACGCATGCGGTGGGATACACTATGGACTCATGGCCAATGTGTCTGACCGTTCTCTCTGTCGAAGACGTTGACGTTTTGTGGATTATTGGAATATTGGTTGCAGTTGATCTGCTTTTTGGGATCGGCGGATGTTTTCTGCTACTGGAAGCTGAGGGAGGCGGCCACGGCTATCAACGCGCTGGCGAGACTCCCTGCTCAACCAGATTCTCTGATCCGGGCTATGACCTCAACAAGCCAGCTGTTGTACGAGCTGACAGCCTCGGACCTGCGGTGCTCTTTTGGACTCGTTTACAGCTCCATCAGGCACAGTCGAGGATTTGTAGCTCGGAACCTCACATGATTCGACAATTTGGACCTGAACAACACCTGGACTTCAAGGCTGCAGTCAAAAGTACACTGTAGCCTGGCCTGAAAATAAATAAGCGACTAATCTAATCTGGACTGTGAGCAACCTTGGAAAAAGAAGGCTGTCTGCAAATCTTCTCCTGGAGTGAAAAGCTGTTGAGAACTCGCTGCCCCCCTCCCCCCAGAGGTCTCCGTGTGCTTTCAGAATGGAGCCGAGCTGAAATGACATCTACAGACTGTGCTTATCTGAAATGACTTTCACGGACAATCTCCCTGCTTGCCATGAAATGCAACATGTCTTGTCTTATCCGTGCTAAAGCTGGTAGAGTTTTTTAGACTTTATCATGGAGTGTCCTAAGACAAATTGTGATAGATTCTTTTTTGAATACCACTGATTACCCGAATGTATGTTCCTTTTTCATATCTGATTGTTGGTGGCGCGGTTTTTATACTGCTGCGGCTTCCGTGCGTACGTCCCTCTTTGGATGGTACGCGGGCCAATTGCAAAACTTTGTACCTTGGTGCAAATATGCCAATAAAGATATATTCTATTCTATTCAAAGAGACTGCCCGGTTTCTCAGGGGAGTTGCATTCTAAGATCAAGCCTGCACGCGCGCACAATCTGAGGGAGGAAGTTTCAACCATGCTGAAAAAGGGAGTGATTAGTTTGGTCTCAGGACGCAAACTACACTCCAGACACTATAGCAAGTACTTCCTGGTGCCCAAAAAGGACAGTTCCTTGAGACCGATTCTGGATCTCAGGACTCTCAATAAAAGAATTAAAACCTTCAAGTTCAGGATGCGTACACTACGGCAAGTTCTCCAGACTGTGAGACCAGGAGACTACGCATGTACAATGGATCTGAAAGATGCCTATTTCCATATAGGCATGTGAAGGAGACACGGAAAGTTCCTCCGTTTTGCATTCGAAGGAAACGCTTATGCCAAGATGGCCGCGCTCAGTGCAGCCGCAGCTTCACGAGTTCCCGGATCATCTCTAGTTTTTAGTAATTTTAATAGTGTTTTTGTACCTGACTCTGCGCGTTTTTTGCGGGTGAATTACAGCCGAACTGAACTGTTAAGAATCGGAGCGGATTTACCACAGGGCACAGCTGAAATCAGCAACGAACTCAAATCAGAGCTCGGAAGATTGGAGCTGCTAAGAACGTCCTTCTGGAAACAGATGCGATCCAGGGGAAAGAAAAGAAAGCGATGCTCTCGTGAAAAGAAGAGAGGTTGTCGTGCAGGAATTATGACGAGAATGCGGGCAGACGCTAAAACCGGTAAACCCCCGATGCCGGCTCTTTTTCTGTCTAACGTGCGCTCGCTCGACAACAAGATGGATCTACTTCGTTTGAGGGTAACCACGTCGGAGGAGATGAGAAGATGTTCTGTGCTTTGTCTTACGGAAACGTGGATTTCTGAAGACACTCCTGACTCTGTTTACGAGCTGGACGAAAGGCTATTTTTCAGAACAGACCGGTGCATCGAGACTACGGGGAAAACGCGAGGTGGCGGTGTTTGTATTTACGTACACAAAGATTGGTGCACGAACTGTGCTGTGATAAAAAGAGCTTGTTCAGCTGCCGTGGAGTTGATCACAGTTAGGTGTCGCCCGCACTACATGCCACGTGACTATTCTGTAATTCTAATCAGCGTTATTTACATAGCCCCTGATGCTAATGCTAATGACGCCCAGGGAGAGATTCATGACTTACTCACCTCGCTGCAGTGTAAATATCCTGAGGGGCTTTTCATTGTTTGCGGGGACGTCAATCACGTTGATCTTCAGATGTCCCTCCCAGCCTTCAATAAGAACGTCTTCGCAGCTACGAGAGGAGATAAAACACTCGACCAAGTCTTTACAAATGTAAAGGGGGCGTACACGGCGAAGACACGCCCAGCGCTCGGAGCTTCAGACCACGAGTCTCTGATCCTGGCGCCAAGAGAACTCCCTCCACTCAGGCGGTCCAAGCCGGAACAAAGACAAATAACAATCTGGCCTCAAGATAGTTCCCCCTTGTTGAGAGACTGTTTTGAGAGGACAAACTGGTCTGTTTTCAGGGAAGCAGCTACTGATGGAAGTTCAGTGGACATGGAACTGTATGCTTCCTCAGTCCTGGGTTACATCAGTACATGCTCTGAGAATGTATCCATAAAAAAATATGTGAAATCCTACCCAAACCGGAAACCCTGGTTAAATAGAGAAGTTCACGCCTTGTTAGCAGCCAGAGACACTGCATTCAAGTCAGGAGATAAAGTGGAGCTGAGGAAAAGCAGGAATGAACTGAAGGATGGCATTAAGAAGGCCAAGGCCACGTATGCACAGAGGATCGAGGGACAGTTCACCTCACAAGACCCACGGAGCATGTGGAAGGGTATTAAATGCATAACAGATTACAAAGGCAAAAACAAACAATGCCCCAGGGACCCATCTCTGCCTGATGCCCTCAATAAGTTTTATGCACGTTTTGATGATCCAAACAGACCTGCTAGCACCAGACTCACCTCATCACCAGATGAAGAGCATCTCAGGGTGTCCGCAGCAGAAGTGAGAGGCAGTCTCAGAAAGATTAATCCTCATAAAGCAACCGGACCAGACAACATCCCAGGGAAAGTTCTGAAGGAATGTGCGGACCAGCTCTGTGAGGTGCTGGCTGACATCTTCACCACCTCACTTGCACTGGAGTTAGTTCCCACCTGCCTGAAGACCGCGACCATCATCCCAGTCCCAAAGAGCTCCACAGTGACTGGTCTGAATGACTATAGACCGGTGGCCCTCACCCCGATAGTCGCTAAATGTTTTGAGAAACTGGTCATGTCCCACATCAAGGCAACCGTCAACATCAATGAGGACCCTCATCAATACGCATACCGTGAGAACCGATCAACAGAGGACGCCATTTCTTCCGTGGTCCACACTGCTCTCACCCACCTGGATCAGAAAGACTCATACGTGCGTCTGCTCTTTGTGGACTTCACATCTGCCTTCAACACCATGATCCCCCAAACTCTGATAGACAAACTATCTACACTTGGACTAAGCCCCTCTATTTGTAACTGGGTACTAGACTTCTTAACAGACAGACCACAGTCCGTGAAGATCCACAACTTCTCCTCCTCCACCATAACCCTTAGCACTGGCTCTCCTCAGGGATGTGTGCTGAGCCCCCTTCTGTTCACTCTGCTCACATATGATTGTACAGCCACACTTCCAGGCTGTCATATTGTTAAGTTTGCAGATGATACAGCGGTGGTGGGATGCATTACAAACAATGATGAGTCCAGCTACAGACAGGAGGTGGAACACCTGGAGAGCTGGTGCAAAGAGAACAATCTTCACATGAATGTGAAGAAGACAAAGGAGATGATTGTGGACTTCAGAAGGAACAAACACAACCATGCCCCACTGAAAATAGGTGGGTCTGCAGTGGAAGTGGTCTCCAGCTACAAATACTTGGACAGTGGTTTGGACATGTCCAGAGGAGGGACAGTGGTTTGGACATGTCCAGAGGAGGGACAGTGGTTTGGACATGTCCAGAGGAGGGACAGTGGTTTGGACATGTCCAGAGGAGGGACAGTGGTTTGGACATGTCCAGAGGAGGGACAGTGGTTTGGACATGTCCAGAGGAGGGACAGTGGTTTGGACATGTCCAGAGGAGGGACAGTGGTTTGGACATGTCCAGAGGAGGGACAGTGGTTTGGACATGTCCAGAGGAGGGACAGTGGTTTGGACATGTCCAGAGGAGGGACAGTGGTTTGGACATGTCCAGAGGAGGGACAGTGGTTTGGACATGTCCAGAGGAGGGACAGTGGTTTGGACATGTCCAGAGGAGGGACAGTGGTTTGGACATGTCCAGAGGAGGGACAGTGGTTTGGACATGTCCAGAGGAGGGACAGTGGTTTGGACATGTCCAGAGGAGGGACAGTGGTTTGGACATGTCCAGAGGAGGGACAGTGGTTTGGACATGTCCAGAGGAGGGACAGTGGTTTGGACATGTCCAGAGGAGGGACAGTGGTTTGGACATGTCCAGAGGAGGGACAGTGGTTTGGACATGTCCAGAGGAGGGACAGTGGTTTGGACATGTCCAGAGGAGGGACAGTGGGTATATTGGTAGAAGGATGTTAGAAATGCAGCTGCAGGAAAAAGACAAAGAGGAGATATATGGATGCAGTTAGAGAGGACATGGAGGTAGTTGGAGTGAGGACAGAGGATGCAGAGGACAGAGTGAGGTGGAGGAGGATGACTCGCTGTGGCGACCCCTGAAAAGGGAAAAGCCGAAAGAAGAAGAAGAAGAAGGTTAGCTAGGTTTCTATCTTGTTAGCTAAAAGAAGATTTTAATTAGGTAGCAACCCAGCTAGTTAGATAAATACCTGGATAGTTTTGTAGGCATGTATGAAATAAATATTTTTTAACAAATACTAGTTTTTTTTTTTAGCTAACTAATTATTTCATTACTTTATAGCTATCTGGCTGGTTAGGAAATAATTTAATCCCGTATTTTCACGTCACTCCGCCCTATAAGTCGCATCAGTCCATATTTGTCTAATAAAGTGGAAAAATCCATAAACAAGTTGCTTCGCCGTATACGTCGCATCTTTTATGCCTCACCGCTGACACGTCACGTTTGTTACGCATCACCACTGACAACCCAGAAATGTGGGCCGAACCCAGAAATGTGGGCCGGTGTTGTGCCAAAAATTGATTAGCTGCCAAATGGCGGCCGCTGGTGTGTGCATGGGAGGATTTTAACAGGAATTTAACAAGAGTAACACAAAAACAATTATTTGTTTGCTTGAAAACATAGTAAATGTGTGTCTCAGTCTATGGTGTGCTTATTAAAAGGAACTTTAATGTTCAAATCAGCTGAATTTCAAAAATAGTTTTGCTGCCTCTGTGCTCTGGGAGCACAGAGAGGGAGGAAAAAAGGAGGAGGAACGCTGCTTGTTTCTTCAGAATTGAACAAGAAAAGCACCTAAACAATTATTTGTTTGTTCTAAATTATAGTAAAGTTGTGTCTCAGTTGAATTTTACTTAATAAATGCACTTTAATGGTTAAATTAGCTGCATTTTGTCAGAGTGGTGCAGCTGCTTAGTCTTGCTCCGAGCAGCGAGCAGAACGAAGATGGGGAGTCTATGGCAAGCTGATTGTGTCGTTAATATCTGGTGAAGATTCTCAGTCATACAGGACATGGTAAATAAATAAAAAGTTTAAGACAAAATTAATAAAGTATAATAAATAAAGTCCAGTTGTTTTTGTCTTGAACTTTTTTGAATTTGTCATTATAGCCATGTTTACCTGTTACATGATACAACGGCCTGCCTTACTGCTACTCCCAATAATTCTCATTTGGGTCATCTGGACAGTTTCTTTTTAATAGAAACATTTCACTCTCCATCCGGAGGGCTTCATCAGTCTGAGGAGTTCCAGCAAACTGTTTCCCCCACCAAGCAGTAAACACCTTAAGTGGACTAAGATGGTTTCTGGGGGCCGTCCTGTCCCTCGTCGACTCCTCCCAGGCAGACAGCCACAGCCTAAGTGGTTCAAGGCAAGAAAGGATGGCCCCCAGAAACCATCTTGGCTCCAGCAAACTGGTTGGTCCACTTAAGGTGTTTACTGCTTGGTGGGGAAACAGTTTACTGGAACTCCTCAGACTGATGAAGCCCTCCAGATGAAGGGTGAAATGTTTCTATAAAAAAGAAACTGTCCAGATGACCTGAATGAGAATTACCTGGATTTTTGAGCATGAACTTTCTTATTGCTACTACTCTGCTGCCATCAAGTGGCTGAAATGGTATTGCTCAATTTTTTTAGATCAGAATGAATGAAAACGGTCATATCTCAGCCAAACGTTGGTTATAAATAAGTAGCTTCAGCCTCTAAGCCGCAGGGCATGTAAATTATCATCCATCCATTGTCTTTACAATGGGGGCCGAGATGGTGTAGAGGCAGGGCAGCCGGCTCAGGACCAGAAGGTCTCGGGTTCGATCCCCGGTCACTGCATACCTCGTTGTGTCCCTGGGCAAGACACTTAACCCCGAGTTGTTCCCGGTAGGACAGGCAGCGCCTTGCAAGGCAGTCTACCACTACCGGTATATGATTGGGTGGATGGTTGGTACTGTGAAGCGCTTTGGGGCCCCTCAAAGGGGGCTGGAAAGTGCTATATAAGTAAGTTCCATTTACCTGCTTCTTCCTTTCCTGGTCATGGGGGTTACTGGTGCCCACATGCAGCTATCACTGTGTGAGTGGTGGGGGACACCCTGGACAGGTCCAAGTCCATCACAGGGACACATAGAGACAAACAACCATTCACTCTCTCACTCACACCTAGGGACAATTCAGAGTCACCATCAGTCTAACATGCACATTTCTGGTCTGTGGGAGGAAACTGGAGAAAACCCACGCAGCACAGAGAGAACATGCAAACTCCACACAGAAAGGTTCCAGGCCGGGATTTGAACCTGTGTCCTTCTCGCTGAGAGGCAGCAGCTCTACCAACTGAGCCATTGTACATACATAATATTTTAACAAATAATAAATTGTTTAAAGTTCAGTTCACTTGTCATCAAACAAATAAATTAATTAATAAAGAGTCATACCATATTTAGTCGATAGTCGAACCTCGGATTCAGGAGGAGCAGTGTGGTTTTCGTCCTGGTCGTGGAACACTGGACCAGCTCTACACCCTCAGCAGGGTCCTGGAGGGTGCGTGGGAGTTTGCCCAACCAGTTTACATGTGCTTTGTGGACTTGGAGAAGGCATTCGACCGCGTCCCTCGGGGGGTTCTGTGGGGGGTACTCCGGGAGTATGGGGTACCAGGCCCATTGATATGGGCTGTTAGGTCCCTGTACGACCGGTGTCAGAGCTTGGTCCGCATTGCCGGCAGTAAGTCAGGCTCGTTTCCGGTGAGAGTTGGACTCCGCCAAGGTTGCCCTTTGTCACCGATTCTGTTCATAACTTTTATGGACAGAATTTCTAGGCGCAGCCAAGGTGTTGAGAGGATCCGTTTTGGTGACCTTAGAATCGCTTCTCTGTTTTTTGCAGATGATGTGGTCCTATTGGCTTCATCAGCTCGTGATCTACAGCTTTCGCTGGAGCGGTTTGCAGCTGAATGCGATGCGGCCGGGATGAGGATCAGTTCCTCCAAATCCGAGGCCATGGTCTTGAGCCGGAAAAGGGTAGCATGCCCTCTCCGGGTCGGGGAGGAGGTCCTGCCCCAAGTGGAGGAGTTTAAGTATCTCGGGATCTTGTTCACGAATGAGGGAAAACTGGAGCGTGAGATCGATAGGCGGATAGGTGCAGCGTCCGCAGTGAAGCGGGCGCTGTACCGGTCTGTCGTGGTGAAGAGAGAGCTGAGTCAAAAGGCAAAGCTCTCAATTTACCGATCGATCTACGTTCCCACCCTCATCTATGGTCATGAGCTTTGGGTTGTGACCGAAAGAACAAGATCTCGGATACAAGCGGCTGAAATGAGTTTTCTCCGCAGGGTGGCTGGACTCTCCCTTAGAGATAGGGTGAGAAGCTCAGTCATCCGGGAGGGACTCGGAGTAGAGCCGCTGCTTCTCCACATCGAGAGGAGCCAGTTGAGGTGGCTCGGGCATCTGGTTAGGATGCCTCCTGGACGCCTCCCTGGTGAGGTGTTCCGGGCACGTCCCACCGGGAGGAGACCCAGAGGAAGACCCAGGACGCGCTGGAGGGACTATGTTTCTCGGCTGGCCTGGGAACGCCTTGGGATTCCCCCGGAGGAGCTGCTCCAAGTGGCTGGGGAGAGGGAAGTCTGGGCCTCCCTACTTAGGCTGCTACCCCCGCGACCCGACCCCGGATAAGAGGAAGAAGATGGATGGATGGATGGATGGATTTATTTTTTAGCTTTGCTGCTGGTGGAACAGGAGATTTTCCACCAACAGGATTAGGGAAGAAACAAAAAGAGAATTGGTTACCGTAGTTTAAACAAAGAAGAAAAATGGACAACAAGCCCCGTGCACAGCTGAGCATGTGGAAACATGTTTCCTGCTGTAAAATGTTGGTTTGGTCAGGCCAGCTCTGGGAAAACATGCCAGATTAAAGTAAGTGATAGGAAGACTCTTTGAGCACATTGTGTAAATCTGCTCATTGCCTCACAGTGACCCTGTGGTTCAGCGGGCCAGCCCCAGTTTCTGTACACTGCCAGATGGCCACTTCAAAATGAGATTGACAAACTGTTTCAAACCGATTTCACGCCAACTCTCCTGAGGGGGAGACAGACCGTCCGCTCTGTTGGGAATCGGGATTACAAAATAGCCAATTAAAAAGGAAAGTGGTGAAATCTTGGCCTGATAACGTCCAGATTAAATCAGTTATAGTTTATTAGGCAAAATTACTTATTAGACACTATTCCCCTCCAAACACATTTCCATTACCAGTCCAACTCTGTTTTATCTGATGGCTGCTCTCTGTAATTATGAATCCTCCAAATAGCAATTATGACACCATGGACAACATTTCTTCATACATTTTCATTTCTTCTTCATTGTGACTCTAAAATACTGAACATCTAAAAAAAGTCATTCAAAAACACGAGCTGCGCCTGAACCCAGTGCAACCAGCAGGTTCAAAGATTCAAAGAAAGAGACAAACTGATCTGCTGCCACTGAACCCTACAGAACCATCATGTCAGCTTCTTGTTCCCATGCAGCATCCATCACGTGCACACCGGGCTTCATGTGTAAGTACTCTGAGAGAACGGCTGAGCAGATGTCAGGGCTGAGGCTGGACCAAGTGGACCAAGTGGACCAAGTGGACCAAGTGGACCAAGTGGACCAAGTGGACCAAGTGGACCAAGTGGACCAGGTGGACCAAGTGGACCAGGTGGACCAAGTGGACCAGGTGGACCAAGTGGACCAGTGGACCAAGTGGACCAAGTGGACCAAGTGGACCAAGTGGACCAAGTGGACCAAGTGGACCAAGTGGACCAAGTGGACCAAGTGGACCAAGTGGACCAAGTGGACCAAGTGGACCAAGTGGACCAAGTGGACCAAGTGGACCAGGTGGACCAAGTGGACCAGGTGGACCAAGTGGACCAAGTGGACCAGGTGGACCAGGTGGACCAGGTGGACCGGGTTCATGAGAAACCCCTCGTTAAGCTGTTCTCACCTCCATCAGTTCCTGAACATTAAGGAGGTCCTGGACTGGTCTGAGTTGATCTGTTACGCCTGGACGTCCTCCGACCCCGACACTGTGATGTCATAGTGCACCAACCTGGAGCCCAGCACAGCGAACTGCAAAGCTCCTGGCAGGTTTTCATTATTTCTTCCACTAACTCAAAAACCAAACATCTGAGGGCGACTGGTGGACACCTTCGTTCATCTCCAAGAGGCTGGAAAGTCATTTTGCCCCTTTTCCACCGGTCGGCTCGGGTCGGATGTTACGTCATATGTGCGTCGCAGAGACCCCCTTTCATCCTTTTCCACCGGATATTTCGAGCGGAGCCGCGCGAGATTTCCTGAGATTTTCGGGCTGGTTTCAGAGGGGTACTGAAGCGAGCTCACCCGCTCCGGAAGTAGGAAGGAGGAGACGAGAGCTGTTTTTACGGAAGCGAGGGACGCGATCACTGCAGGACTTTTACATGATAAACACGGTAAAAACAATTATTATTTTTTAAATTTATAGCAAAGATGGGTCTTCAGCTGAACGTGTCCTTAATAAAATCACGTACTGCTCAAAACTGCAGGATTTTAAAAAAATAGGTTCGCCACGAGCAACACGCGGCGCGCGGGCGGCTTTATGTCTTTAAATGTAGCTCAATGAACAGATATAAAATATATTTCATAGCTGACTTTAATAGTACGAGGGCTCCTGAGCTTAACCACGCTTTAATATTGTCACGTATGGTCAAATGTGCTGCATTTAAAGTAGTTTCGCTTTGACTTTTTCCAAAACCTGTGTTTGCACAACGAAAATAAATTATAAAAATTCGAATTTTATTTCAAATAACTCCAACAGGATACATTTCGTATATGAACATGTTGTGATCACACTAGATTTTTTTGAAAAATATCAGCTTTGTGGTTTTTGATAGAATTGATAATATGTGATACAAAGTAGAAAATAATGGACGTAGGTTGACACATTTATGTCTATAAAACATTGAATTTTATTTCAAATAACTCCAACAGGATACATTTCGTATATGAACATGTTGTGATCACACTAGATTTTTTTGAAAAATATCAGCTTTGTGGTTTTTGATAGAATTGATAATATGTGATACAAAGTAGAAAATAATGGACGTAGGTTGACACATTTATGTCTATAAAACATTGAATTTTATTTCAAATAACTCCAACAGGATACATTTCGTATATGAACATGTTGTGATCACACTAGATTTTTTTGAAAAATATCAGCTATGTGGTTTTTGATAGAATTGATAATATGTGATACAAAGTAGAAAATAATGGACGTAGGTTGACACATTTATGTCTATAAAACATTGAATTTTATTTCAAATAACTCCAACAGGATACATTTCGTATATGAACATGTTGTGATCACACTAGATTTTTTTGAAAAATATCAGCTTTGTGGTTTTTGATAGAATTGATAATATGTGATACAAAGTAGAAAATAATGGACGTAGGTTGACACATTTATGTCTATAAAACATTGAATTTTATTTCAAATAACTCCAACAGGATACATTTCGTATATGAACATGTTGTGATCACACTAGATTTTTTTGAAAAATATCAGCTTTGTGGTTTTTGATAGAATTGATAATATGTGATACAAAGTAGAAAATAATGGACGTAGGTTGACACATTTATGTCTATAAAACATTGAATTTTATTTCAAATAACTCCAACAGGATACATTTCGTATATGAACATGTTGTGATCACACTAGATTTTTTTGAAAAATATCAGCTATGTGGTTTTTGATAGAATTGATAATATGTGATACAAAGTCTTTATTGTGTTCTTCTTCTAGTGGTGGCTAGTACTGTAGTAAATAGCTTGAGGAACACTACTGCCACCATGTGGTAAGACGAGTAGGATTCTGGACCCCGCCCACAGAAGGGGTACAAAAAAGCTGTGGAAACAGAACATAGATGTGACCCGACCCGAACTGAGCCGACCTGAGCCGATCCAACCCGAGCCGAGCCGAGCGGTGGAAAAGAGGCAATTGACTGATGTAGATTCTTCCTATTGTGAACGATGATCTGTATTCATGAAATCAGAGTATTTATCTGTGACGTGAGTGTATCAGTGCACATAGCGGGAGCAGAAATGTTCATAACCCATCGCAGTTTCATCTCACCTTTCATCTCAAAATCCTAAAGCCCCTTTACTTCACGTGACCTCGTCAATCCTCTGCTCCACCAGCACAACAATTACTGTCGTGCACATTCCACCAATGTGCACGACAGTAATTGTTGCAGTCGGCTAAAGATTCCTGAGTTTTCATTTTCTTATTGAGAGCAATGTGGACTTGATGGCAGATTTAATACCTGCAAATGCCAGACATTATGTTTCTTTGTCATCCAGAATTGCATTTTAGTACAACACAAAAATTTCCATCTGCAACCATGAAGGCAGATTATCTCTGAAAAGGTTTGAATCACCAGATTTAGTGGGAAAAAAATATTTACTCAATTAACATTTTAAATGGGGAGTGATGATATTTTTGTTCATCAAAAGGTTTAAATGGTCAAAGGTGAATAATTTTACTACCGTATATTTCGCTGTGTACATTGCACCTTTTTGCATACATTTGCATGGCCTGCGACTTATTTATTTGTTACCCCAAATTTATAAACCCATTTTTGGCTGAGAGTTTAGTTTGAAGGAACGGTCTCAATCCAGGGAATTGGATTATGGAATGGTTTGGAGAATGAAGTTAAAAATGCCAAGTCAATGTCTACATTTAAGAAAATGATCAAACTGAATTGTTAAAAAATGTATATGAAGTAGCGTAATGTGTATTGTATTAGTTAAATAATTAGAAAGAGTTATTCATTTTGTACTGTTACTTGAAGATTATTATTGTTTGAACTGATTGTTTGACAAAAGGGGCAGATATAATAAGATTTTTTCTTCTTTCTGCTGCCTTTCATTTTTATATTTTGTATATTATCGTTTATGGGATTGTTTTGAATTGCATTTTTAAATTAATAAAAATTATTAAATACATAAAAATATGACAATTTCATTCATTCTGACATGGAAAATATTGAACACTATACCATTTTCAGCCACAAGACAAAGCTCAAGTAATATGGCAAGCCAAGTGTCTCATTAATAGGTAAAAGTGGCTATTAATGAGACACTTGGCTTGCCATACTCGCCACCTTCGTCTCGCTCTGGAACTCCTGGATCAAACGTCAAATTTATTCATTCAACCTTTATTTAGTCAGGTAAATCTTTTGAACCTCATGGGCTCATTTACGAAAGCGACCTGCTAAAACTAAAGAACAATGAACAGCAGTGGTAGAATTTCCTTAAACAATAAACAATAAACAAACAAACAATAAACAATAGAAAACAAAAGAGAGAAAAAAACAAAAGAAAGTTTTTTTTTTTTTTTAACAAAGTATCAAAAAACTAGCAAAACATTATAAGGTAGACGTATAAAATCAAAGACAAGGAACAAATCAACTGCAGTTCACCGCCCAGGAGAATTCAGCTGATTTGACCATTAAAGTGCATTATTAAGGAAAAGTTAAATTGAGACACACTTTTACTATAATGTTGAGCAAACAAAAAATTGTTGTTAGGTGGTTATCTTGTTAAATTCTTGTTAAAGTCCTCCCGTACATGCTCTCACGGCCGCCATTTGGCAGCCAATCAATTTTTAGCACAACACCGACCCACGTTTTGAGGTGGTCAGTGGTGATGCATAATTGATGCAACGTACACAGCGGCAAGTACGGTAATTTGATTTTAATACCATCTTACTTTTATGCCAGATGGGTCCAAAATTTCAATTTCAGAGCAAAAATTCCAAAACTGGGCAATTTTATTTGCATGAAATATTTGAATGCTCATATTGTTTGCGCTCTGTTGCGTCAGTACTTCAGAGCTGATGATGCCAGAGGGTGATTGTTGGCAGGTCTTAAAAGTTGCAGCGTCCATCAGGCTGCGGGCCACACCATTTCAACTTGTCAGCAAAATAAATAAAAAAAGCTTCAGCTGTTGTATCAGCTGAGCAAAAAGGCTTAATGAAAAACTGGCATTGTTTCTCTGTGCCACGGCGTGACATATGTGAAGATGCTGCTTCTGGTAATTTTCATATGCATGTTCATATGTTACTCCACACAGAGACAATTGGAGCTCTCGCAGTCCAGATATGGCACAAATAAGCATTTTGATGAAGGATATTGGGAGACCCTATTTTATTTCATTAGAAGGAAAATCAAATGAATGTCTTGATCTCAGAGGATACTTGGCAGAGCCTCTGGCAAACTGACAAACTCAAAGCTCTTTGATTTGAAACTCAAACAGAACAGCTGACTAACAATGCAAACTAAATGAACACACAAACCTCTATTCAGATTTTAAAACAACGAGAAGCGCAATATTAATGTGCCTTTGTGCAAGCAGTTTTTTCTACTTAAGAAAATTGTATCAACATGAAAAATATCTGCTGCAAATGTAAACTATCTTTTTGTTTGAGTGTAAATGATGATTATTTTAAAGAGTGAATGTTTATTAAAACTAGTGGCTGATCCAATCCACACGTTCAGTTTCATTTACAAAGAGCTAATCAATTTGAACTCTTGTGATGTCAGCAAATCAAGTTTAATCATATTAGTGAACGGTTAGAAAATTTGTATTTTTCAGAAATCAAGTTTTATTTATGCGTGTAGTTTTTACATTTGACAGAATTTATGTTTTAAGGTTACGAATGAAGCAGAAGTCCCTTCTTTCTTTTCCTTAAATACATTTTTTCATGTTGGTCTGTATTGTAAAGCTTTTTTGTTTGTTTGTTTGTTTGTTTGTTTGTTTGTTTGTTTGTTTGTTTGTTTGTTTGTTTGTGATAGAACAAAATCTGAAGGATTTTCTAAAATCTATTGAAAAATCTGAAACTGAATTCATATGTCCATCATCTTTACCTTCTTCTTCCTATTTGGGTCATGGGGGTCACTGGTGCCCATGTCCATGTCCATCTATAACTAGGTGTGGGGACACAGAGACAAACAAGACAAACAGCCATTCACTCTGTCTCTCACCTAGAGACTAGTTAGAGTCAATCAGTCTAACATGCATGTTTTTGGTCTGAGGGAGGAAACCAGAGAAAATCCACGGGTGCACGGAGAGAACTTGCAAACTCCACACAGACAGGCTCCTGGCTGGGATTTGAACCTGCACCCTTCTTGGGGAGAGGCAACAGCTATACCACCTGCTCCACGGTGCCATCCTGACACTGAATTGTTAAAGCTAAAACAAAGAGAAAGGAAGCTGAAAGGACCTGAACAGAAACATAAATGATGAAACAAAAGCTAAAATGTTCAGATTAGAATCTTACTTACTGTGAAACCAGTCCAACAGAAGATGAATCCAGTTCAATTGAAGCTAAAACCAGACAACTGAAGCTAAAGCCAGTACAACAGAACATCAAAGTTCATGTTCAATAATCCAGGTTTACAAAAATCCAACAAAGTCTTTCATTCAAGCTTTATTTAATCAGGTTAATCTCATTTAGCCTCGAGGACTCATTTACAAGAGAGACCTGTCTACAAACTAAAGAATGATCACAACAGCAACAGTAGACTTTCCTTGAACAATCAACAATAGACAATCATAAGAGAGAAATACAGTATACAGATTTTTTTAAACAAATTAAAACAAAGTAGCAAAGTATCAAAACAGACAGATTATAAGGCAAATGTAGAAAATCAAAAACAGGAACATGTCTGCATTGGTTTTTGCCAGGAGTCCAACAGATTCTTAAAATCATTTAGAGAAGTCAAGGTCGAGAGCTTCAGATCTTTTTGTAAGATATTCCAGGAAGCAGGAGCAGAGTAGGAGAAGGCCCTTTTTCCAAGTTCAGTCCTCACTGACGGAACACTGCAGGTAATCATGTCCTGAGAGCGCACGCTGTAGCTGCACTCACACAGAGACATGTAGGAGGAGATGTATGAGGGCAGCAGACCAAGAAGTGATTTAAAGATGAAAATGTACCAGTGGAAGAGTCTGTGAGGTTAATGATGTCCAGTTAACCAGTGAATACAGGGTGCAGTGGTGGGTACGATAATCACAACCAGTTATGAATCTTAGTGCACCATGATAGACAACATCCAACATCCGCAGGATGCACCATGATAGACAACATCCAACATCTGCAGGGTGCACCATGATAGACAACATCCAACATCCGCAGGATGCACCATGATAGACAACATCCAACATCTGCATCCAACATCTGCAGGGTGCTTGTAGGAGCATTCATGTAGATAATGTCACCGTAATCAATGGAGGGAAGGAAAGTCACAGATACAAGGTGTTCCCTTTCAGTTCGGTCTCTCGGTGCAACATACTTGCTATGGGAATTGCGCCCCCGCGCGATTACCTGAAGGAATACATTCACGCCTTTACGGCAGGGGCGTCAGCGTCGCGCCAGAGGCTCTGCCCTCTGTGCATTTAAGCAACCGACGCCCGTCCATCTTTCTCTTTTTTGCCCTTCACCTCGCTGAAACACCTGAACATCGCAGGACTTCTCTGTTGTCGCGTCGCTTGATTGAGGTGAGCTTGCTCCCTACACTGAGCGTACAGAGACAATTTTCCTGCATACTACTGGGCTGGCGAAAGCTAGTCCAGAATTTTTCTACTTACCACAAAGTTTTTCTTCTCTCCTGCAGCTTCGCTCGACGACGCTAACTGCGTCCCAACCTTCTGCTAATCCACTAGCAGCCTACTAGCGATAGCAAGGCGACGGAGAAGATGGCTTCGAACAAAAGGAAACTAGGACCAACTCCTACTCTTCTCATCTTCGAACATGGCTCCCGAGAAGGGAAAGCGGAGGACAAGGAAGAAGAAAACCAGGACGATGAGTCCTCGCTCGCGCCCATGCCCCAGCGGTTGCGGTTACTCCCTCTCGGCGATGGACACCCACGAGGCCTGACCTGTCTGCCTAGGGATCCTGCACGCGAGGAAGGCGCTGGAATCCCCCAACTCCTGCCCCCACTGTCGTCGAATGACGGCCACAGTGAGGAAACGCCGCGCGGACACGCTGGCCAAGTCTATGGCAAGGACCGCAGCGATGAAGGTCGTACGTCGCACTAACCTGCCGGCTCCAGAACCGGAGCCTAAAAACGTGGACCTGGAGTGCAGTGGCCGGGTCGGGGATGACAACGCGTCAGACTCCTCTCTTGCTGTCGAAGACACGACCCCAGAAGTGTCTGACATAGACGCTGAATACGGTGACAAGGGGGAAACTGTTCATTCCTCCCAGAACCTGGTGCAGAATCTTCCGGAACCGGACTTGTCTGTACATGCCCTGTTCGACCTGTGCCATAGGGCCGCTGACGCCCTGCAGGTCACGTGGCCGGACCCCACGCCTCGCCAACGGGCTACGAGGCTGGCGGGAAACTACTTCTACGCGAAGTAACCGACAATGTCGCAGAAAATGCCAATTTTTCCGGACTTTCTAACGGAACTCAAACGCTCCTGGGCGGAACCCAGGGCTCCCATCATGCTGCCATTGTCCCGACTCTTGGATGTTGCGGGAATGGAGGCTCTGGGTCTTGCCAGCGCATCCCCGATAGAGGAGTCTCTGGCAGCTCACCTGGCCCCCACAGCCATGGAGATGAAGCCAACGCTGCCTAGCAAAGCCTTCGGAGAAACAAATCGAGAGGTGCTACAAGGCCCAAGGCCTTGCGGCTCGCGCAATGAATACGACGAGCATGGTACAGACCTACCTGGCGGAAAAACTACAGGATATCCAGCTAACAAAGGACGAGCAAGCCACAACCGAGGCCATAGAGTCAGAGTCAGAGTCAGAGAGTCAGAGAGTCTTTATTGTCATTTGCACCGCATGTGGTACATGAGATGAAAACGAGATTATGTACACGAGGTCCCAGTTACATCCAACAACAAATGAAAGAGAAAAACAGTAATAACATCGAGAACTAACTAAGAAAAACATCAACTAGTAATACACTAAGCCTAATATAGTGGGAATAAACAGCAGCACGAACATGAGTTTGTATGAGCAGATGGTCACAGATGGTCACAGATGAACACAGCAACAAGAAAACATATCAGCATCACCATGATGTGATATTTTGCAGTGTTTATTTTAATTTTATTTTTATTTATTCATGAGTCTAACAGCCTCAGGGTAGAAGCTGTTCCTCAGTCTAGTGGTTCTACACTTGATGCTCCTCAACCTCCGTCCTGAGGGGAGTGGGGCAAAGAGTGAGTGTGCTGGATGAGTGAGGTCTTTCATGATACAGGTGGCTCTTTTCCTGCATCTAGAGGTGTAAATGTCTGTGATGGTGGGGAGACTGACTCCAACAGACTTCTGTGCAGCCTTCACCACTCTCTGCAGAGCTTTTCTTTCTTCAACTGTGCAGCCTCCATGCCACACGTTGATGCTGGAGCACACGATGCTCTCCACTGCACACCTGTAGAACGAGGTGAGAACTGGGCTGCTCAGACCGGCTCGTCTCAGCCGTCTGAGGAAGTAGAGTCTCTGATGACCTTTCTTGATCAGGCTGGTGGTGTTGTTGCTCCAGCTGAGGTTATCATTCATGTGTACACCCAAGTATTTGTAGCTGGAGACCACTTCCACTGCAGACCCACCTATTATCAGTGGGGCATGGGTGTGTTTGTTCCTTCTGAAGTCCACAATCATCTCCTTTGTCTTCTTCACATTCATGTGAAGATTATTCTCTTTGCACCAGCTCTCCAGGTGTTCCACCTCCTGTCTGTAGCTGGACTCATCATTGTTTGTGATGCATCCCACCACCGCTGTATCATCTGCAAACTTAACAATATGACAGCCTGGAAGTGTGGCTGTACAATCATATGTGAGCAGAGTGAACAGAAGGGGGCTCAGCACACATCCCTGAGGAGAGCCAGTGCTGAGGGTTATGGTGGAGGAGGAGAAGTTGTGGATCTTCACGGACTGTGGTCTGTCTGTTAAGAAGTCTAGTATCCAGTTACAAATAGAGGGGCTTAGTCCAAGTGTAGATAGTTTGTCTATCAGAGTTTGGGGGATCATGGTGTTGAAGGCAGATGTGAAGTCCACAAAGAGCAGACGCACGTATGAGTCCTTCTGATCCAGGTGGGTGAGAGCAGTGTGGACCACGGAAGAAATGGCGTCCTCTGTTGATCGGTTCTCACGGTATGCGTATTGATGAGGGTCCTCGTTGATGTTGACGGTTGTCTTGATGTGGGACATGACCAGTTTCTCAAAACATTTAGCGACTATCGGGGTGAGGGCCACTGGTCTATAGTCATTCAGACCAGTCACTGTGGAGCTCTTTGGGACTGGGATGATGGTCGCGGTCTTCAGGCAGGTGGGAACTGACTCCAGTGCAAGTGAGGTGGTGAAGATGTCAGCCAGCACCTCACAGAGCTGGTCCGCACATTCCTTCAGAACTTTCCCTGGGATGTTGTCTGGTCCGGTTGCTTTATGAGGATTAATCTTTCTGAGACTGCCTCTCACTTCTGCTGCGGACACCCTGAGATGCTCTTCATCTGGTGATGAGGTGAGTCTGGTGCTAGCAGGTCTGTTTGGATCATCAAAACGTGCATAAAACTTATTGAGGGCATCAGGCAGAGATGGGTCCCTGGGGCATTGTTTGTTTTTGCCTTTGTAATCTGTTATGCATTTAATACCCTTCCACATGCTCCGTGGGTCTTGTGAGGTGAACTGTCCCTCGATCCTCTGTGCATACGTGGCCTTGGCCTTCTTAATGCCATCCTTCAGTTCATTCCTGCTCTTTCTCAGTTCCACTTTATCTCCTGACTTGAATGCAGTGTCTCTGGCTGCTAGCAAGGCGTGAACTTCTTTATTTAACCAGGGTTTCCGGTTCGGGTAGGATTTCACATATTTTTTTATGGATACATTTTCAGAGCATGTACTGATGTAACCCAGGACTGAGGAAGCGTACAATTCCATGTCCACTGAACTACCATCAGTGGCTGCTTCTCTGAAAACAGACCAGTTTGTCCTCTCAAAACAGTCTCTCAACATGGGGGAACTATCTTGAGGCCAGATTGTTATTTCTCTTTGTTCCGGCTTCCGGCGCCTGAGTGGAGGGAGTTCTCTTGGCGCCAGAATCAGAGAGTCGTGGTCTGAAGATCCGAGCGCTGGGCGTGTCTTCGCCGTGTATGCCCCCTTTACATTTGTGAAGACTTGGTCGAGCGTTTTATCTCCTCTCGTGGCTGCGAAGACGTTCTTATTGAAGGCTGGGAGGGACACCTGGAGATCCACGTGATTGACGTCCCCGCAGACAATGAAAAGCCCCTCAGGATATTTACACTGCAGCGAGGTGAGCAAGTCATGAATCTCTCTCTGGGCGTCATTAGCATTAGCATCGGGTGCTATGTAAATAACGCTGATTACGATCACTGAATAGTCACGTGGCATATAATGCGGCCTACATCTTATTGTGATCAACTCCACGGCAGCTGAACAAGCTCTTTTTATCACAGCACAGTTCGTGCACCAATCTTTGTGTACGTAAATACAAACACCACCACCTCGCGTTTTCCCCGTAGTCTCGAAGCACCGGTCTGTTCTGAAGAAGAGCCGGTCGTCCAGCTCGTAAACAGAGTCTGGAGTCTCCTCAGAAATCCACGTTTCCGTAAGACAAAGCACGGAACATCTTCTCATCTCCTCCGACGTGGTTACCCTCAAACGAAGTAGATCCATCTTGTTGTCGAGTGAGCGAACGTTAGACAGGAAAAGAGCCGGCATCGGGGGTTTACCGGTTTTAGCGTCTTTCCGCATTCTCGTCATAATTCCTGCACGACAACCCCGCTTCTTTCCTCGTGAGCATCGCTTTCTTTTCTTTCCCCTGGAGTGCATCTGCTTCCAGAAGGACGTTTTTAGCAGGTCCAATCTTCCGAGTTCTGATTTGAGTTCGTTGCTGATTTCAGCTGTGCCCTGTGGTAAATCCGCTCCAATTCTTAACAGATCAGTTCGGCTGTAATTCACCCGCAAAACACGCGCAGAGTCAGGTACAAAAACAAAAAAAATAGAGGAGGCCCGCCGTGCCACTGACCTCATGCTTAGCATGATGGGGACAGTAGCTATTTCCTTGGGCAAAGCAATGGCAGAAATAGTTGTCGCCCAGCACCATCTTTGGCTAACACAGTTGGACCTCCTGGAAAACCAGAGGTCTACCTTCCTACAGCACCCGATCGAGTCGATGGGACTCTTTGGGAGAGCTCTGGAACGTGTCCAGACAAGGCTGGAACAAGCACGCAAACAAGCGGATGCCCTCCGCGAGGGTTTGCCAAGGAAAAAATTTGCTCCACCATTGGAAAACACGCGTGGTCTCCCATGAAAGAGACCCGCTGGGGACTGCGAGGCTTCGCAATATCGTCCGAGTGCTGCTTCGACCTCTTCCTACGGAAACCAGTTCCGGACCTGATTAACCAGGACGAACTGATAATTTTACAGGTTCGCCCGTCCACGAGGTACGGGAACCTAACTTTCTGGTCCCAGTCTCTGCTCGTAGAAAACCACGAGGAGCTGGTGACATGTGTGCGCGCACCAAACATGACTCGCCTACTGTATATGTAAACAAAACAGACACTGTTTCAGACATGTACAAAAATAAAAGTACCAATGCACAGACTGCCCTGGTTCTTGACTCGAGTCCCATTTTTATAAAACCCAGACCTCACGGTCGAACTATGAACCACAGCAAGATACGCGAGATTCGTCTGAGACGGCCTGATCTCGCGATATCTTCAGTTGGGCCGAGCAACCTGCTCGAAAAGGCGCGAGAGGGGTCAAAGGTCACCCCCTTTGACCTGAAACACGAGGAGTAGCAACTCAACATGCCATCCAGGCTCAACGCGCATGCGCAGGCTTGGGAGGCGTGCCTACCAAATGATTGGGTCATGACAACAATACGTCATGGGCTCAAGTTGCAGTTCTCAAAGAGACCGCCCCGTTTCTCAGGGGTGTTGCAATCTAAGATCAACCCTGCACGCGCGCACGTGCTGAGGGAGGAAGTTTCAACCATGCTAAAAAAGGAGTGATTACTGTAGTTTGGTCTCAGGATGCAAACTACACTCCGGACACTACAGCAAGTACTTCCTGGTGCCCAAAAAGGACCGTTCCTTGAGACCGATTCTGGATCTCAGGACGCTCAATAAAATGATTAAAACTTTCAAGTTCAGGATGCTTACACTGCGGTAAGTTCTCCAGTCTGTGAGACCAGGAGACTACGCATGTACAGTGGATTTGAAAGATGCCTATTTCCATATAGGCGTGTGGAGGAGACACAGAAAGTTCCTCCGTTTTGCATTATAAATTCAAAGCCTTACCCTTCGGTTTAAAGACTGCTCCGTGTACATTTACTAAATGTCTGGATGCAGCCCTGACCCCTCTTAGGAACCAAGGACTCAGGGTCTTGAATTACCTGGACGACCTGCTAATTCTGGCTGGAAGCAGAAAGCAGGCGCTGTCACACTCCCTTAAGGTGATCTCTCACCTGGAGTCTCTCGGTTTTGTCATAAACCGACAGAAAAACGATCTGACTCGTCACAGGTTACCGTATTTCTGGGTGAACAGATTGACACTGTCCAATACAGAGCATGGCTCTTGAAGGAAAAAGTTTCCTCCATTCGCCATTGCCTGGGAAAATTTAAACTGGACCAACGGGTCCCTGTGAAAATGTGCCAACGCCTGTTGGGCCTCCTGGCGGCAACCATTCCTTGTGTGCCACGTGCATTATTGAAAATGCGGGCCATACAAGTATGGTTTAACCAACAAATACAACCCACTCTGCCTAAACAAGCAGAAAAGGTTAAGATAGACCCAGAGTGTCTAAAGGCCCTGGAACCTTGGAGAGATCCGTCCGTTTTCACGGAAGGGGTCTCACTAGGAAGGGTGTCGTCCCGTGTAGTCATCACGACGGACGACTCAAAAACAGGATGGTGAGCAATCTGCAGAAATCAGAACGCCCGCGGCCTTTGGAACGAGCAGGCAGCCAAATCACATGTTAACGTCCTGGAATTGCTGGCCGTATTCCTGTCATTAAAATACTTCTTCAGTAAAGGTCTGGTTGCCGGGCATCATATCCTGGTAAAATCAGATAACAGGACCACGGTGTCCTTCATCAACAGAGAGGAAGGGACGAGGTCCCAGGCCCTCCTTGATCTGACACGGAGGATGCTCACGTGGTGTGCTCCAAGAATTCTGTCACTTAGGGCGACTCATGTCCCTGGTGATCTGAATTATGGAGCGGACGCCCTTTCAAGAGGGCCTCTCTTGGCGTCGGAATGGAGCCTGAACCCACGGATCGTTGAACAGGTATAGTCACGTTTTGGTAGAGCCTCTGTGGACCTGTTCGCCTGCAGAGTTAGCTCACACTGTGACCTCTATTTCTCCCTGAAGGAGACAGATGCTCCATTGGGGATATACGCTCTGGCACATGATTGGCCAGCTGGGGTGCTCTACTATGCTTTCCCACCTGTCCCTCTGATCGGGGCGACATTAGAACGGGTAAGGCGGGGAGCCCTCTCCTTGATCCTCATAGCTCCCAGATGGCCACAGAAACCGTGGTTCCCGAAGTTGAGCTCAATGTTGTCAGGGACACCATGGCAATTGCCTCCTCATAGGGACCTACTGACTCAGGCATGTGGACAGCTTCTACATCCACGTCCAGGGTTGTGGCAACTCTCAGCCTGGCCTTTGAAAGGTACTGGCTGAAAGCCTAAGGCTTTGGTTGCTTTGTCCCGACACAAGCAGTAATAACATTCACAAGGGTATCCCTTGATGTTTTATGTTTTTACCAAGGAGAAGCATGATGGAAAGGTCTCCCCTCTCCTTGACTGCTCTCCAACGTTTTCAGAAACAGATCATGTCTAACTCTGACACTTGTCAGTAGGGCCGTTAAAAAAAAAAGAAGAAGAAGAAGAAAACATTGCTCCTCCTGCCCCTTGGAATTCTCAAGGGGGAACAGGAGTTGATGAATATTCACACCGTTGGAGCACGATTAGGCTGTCTCTAGCTGTTGTTGTATACATGGCCATGTGAGACATCATGTGAATGTCTCTCACATTTGGTTTTGTCCTCTTGGCATCTGCTCTCTGCATTCCTTGTAGTAAGCAGCTGGGAGATGCCCGTCCTTTGGGACGGAGGTTCTCACATGCATTTTGCTGAGCATTTCAAGGGCGTGAATGAATTACGTTCCCATAGCAAGTATGTTGCACCGAGAGACCGAACTGAAAGGGAACTGAAAGTTATGCACCATAACTCATGTTCCCTGAAGGAAGGGAACGTGGTGCAACATAGCTGGCCCTTTTCAATGCTGGAAGCTCGGTGAAGTGCAATTTCTGAGAAAGATGGACGGCGTCGGTCGCTTAAAAGCACAGAGGGCAGAGCCTCTGGCGCAACGCTGAAGCCCCTGCCGTAAAGGCGTGAATGTATTCCTTCAGGTAATCGTGCGGGGGCGCAATTCCCATAGCAAGTATGTTGCACCTCGTTCCCTTCCTTCAGGGAACATGAGTTATGGTGCATAACTTTCAGTTTCCTAATATTCAGTTAGACATGATCTGTTTCTGAAAAAGAAACCCAGTTTAACTTTCAGTTTCTTTACTAGGTTTTCCACGTGGAGTTTAAAAGAGAGATGTGAATCGACCAGGATACACAATTATTTATAGGAATCAACAAACTCAATAGGGACACCATTTGAAGATAAAATCAGAGGAAGATCTGCTGGGACCAACTTCCTGTTTGAAAAAAAGCATCCCTTTGGTTTTATCAGCATTTAGGAAAAGTTTCAGACGGAACAGATCTGACTGGTTGATGTCAAAAGCAGATTGCGAAAACTGGAAAGCCTTAGCAACTGTGCTCGACAATAAACAACTGTGTCATCAGCATAGAAATGTAAGGATGCATCAGGGATGCTCTGACCTACATTACCTATGTAGATTGTAAAGAGGGTTGTTCCTAAGACTGAACCTTGTGGTACACCATTGTTGACTGTTAAATAACTGGAAGAAGTACCGTTATGTTGAACACATTGCCTCCGATCGGAAAGATAGTTATAAAACCAACCAATGGTGCTCGTCATGGATTGTCCATAACGAACACCATGTTCAGGCATAAGGGTGTACATATGTGCTCTTGGCACCAGGACACCCTAGGTCGCAGTTCGATGATCGACTTTGTTGTCGTCTCATCTGATCTGCGGCCGCATGTCCTGGACACTCGGGTGAAGAGAGGGGCGGAGCTGTCAACTGACCACTACCTGGTGGTGAGTTGGCTCCGATGGTGGGGGAGGATGCCGGTCAGACCTGGCAGACCCAAACGTATTGTGAGGGTCTGCTGGGAACGTCTGGCAGAGTCTCCCGTAAGACGGAGCTTTAACTCCCACCTCCGGGAGAGCTTTGAACACGTTCCGAGGGAGGCGGGGGACATTGAGCCCGAGTGGGCCATGTTCCGCGCCTCTATTGTCGAGGCAGCTTATCGGAGTTGTGGCCGCAAGGTTGTTGGTGCCTGTCGTGGTGGCAACCCTCGAACCCGGTGGTGGACACCGGCGGTGAGGGATGCTGTCAAGCTGAAGAAGGAGTCCTATTGGGCCTTTTTGGCCTGTGGGACCCCGGAAGCAGCAGATAGGTACCGGCAGTCCAAGCGGCATGCGGCTCGGGTGGTTGCTGAGGCAAAAACTCGGGCGTGGGAGGAGTTCGGAGAGGCCATGGAGAATGACTTCCGTACGGCTTCGAGGCGATTCTGGTCCACCATCCGGCGTCTCAGGGGGGAAAGCGGTACGCGACCAACACCATTTATGGTGGGGATGGCGTGCTGTTGACCTCAACTCGGGATGTTGTGAGTCGGTGGGCGGAATACTTCGAAGACCTCCTCAATCCTACTGGCACGTCTTCCACTGAGGAAGCGGAGCCTGGGGACTTTGGGTCGGGCTCTCCAATCTCTGGTGCTGAGGTCACCGAGGTGGTTAAAAAGCTCCGCGGTGGCAGGGCTCCAGGGGTGGATGAGATTCGCCCTGAGTTCCTTAGGGCTCTGGATGTTGTGGGGTTGTGTTGGCTTACGCGACTCTGCAATATCGCGTGGACATCGGGGGCAGTTCCCTTGGATTGGCAGACTGGGGTGGTGGTTCCCCTATTCAAAAAGGGGGACCGTAGGGTGTGTTCCAACTATAGGGGGATCACACTCTTAAGCCTCCCTGGTAAGGTCTATTCAGGGGTTCTGGAGAGGAGGGTCCGTCGGATAGTCGAACCTCGGATTCAGGAGGAGCAGTGTGGTTTTCGTCCTGGTCGTGGAACACTGGACCAGCTCTACACCCTCAGCAGGGTCCTGGAGGGTGCGTGGGAGTTTGCCCAACCAGTTTACATGTGCTTTGTGGACTTGGAAAAGGCATTCGACCGCGTCCCTCGGGGGGTTCTGTGGGGGGTACTCCGGGAGTATGGGGTACCAGGCCCATTGATATGGGCTGTTAGGTCCCTGTACGACCGGTGTCAGAGCTTGGTCCGCATTGCCGGCAGTAAGTCAGGCTCGTTTCCAGTGAGAGTTGGACTCCGCCAAGGTTGCCCTTTGTCACCGATTCTGTTCATAACTTTTATGGACAGAATTTCTAGGTGCAGCCAAGGTGTTGAGAGGATCCGTTTTGGTGGCCTTAGAATCGCTTCTCTGTTTTTTGCAGATGATGTGGTCCTATTGGCTTCATCAGTTCGTGATCTACAGCTTTCGCTGGAGCGGTTTGCAGCCGAGTGTGATGCGGCCGGGATGAGGATCAGTTCCTCCAAATCCGAGGCCATGGTCTTGAGCCGGAAAAGGGTAGCATGCCTTCTCCAGGTCGGGGAGGAGGTCCTGCCCCAAGTGGAGGAGTTTAAGTATCTCGGGGTCTTGTTCACGAATGAGGGAAAACTGGAGCGTGAGATCGATAGGCGGATAGGTGCAGCGTCCGCAGTGAAGCGGGTGCTGTACCGGTCTGTCGTGGTGAAGAGAGAGCTGAGTCAAAAGGCAAAGCTCTCAATTTACCGATCGATCTACGTTCCCACCCTCATCTATGGTCATGAGCTTTGGGTTGTGACCGAAAGAACGAGATCTCGGATACAAGCGGCTGAAATGAGTTTTCTCCGCAGGGTGTCTGGACTCTCCCTTAGAGATAGGGTGAGAAGCTCAGTCATGAAAGACGAAAAGTTTCAACAAAAGAAACTGTCCAGAGGACCTAACTTAACTTTGTTGGATAGTACAAGAGAAGCTAAAACCAAATAACTGAAGCTAAAAACCATATGAATGAAGCTAAAGCCAGTTCAACTGAAGCTAAAACCAGATAACTGAAGGTAAAACCAGATCAATTAAGCCAAAGCCCATAGAACGGTAGCTAAAGCCGGTAGATCAGAAGTTAAAGCCAGTTCAACAGAAGTTAAAACCAGACAACTGAAGCTAAAGCCAGTTCAACCGAAGCTAAAGCCAGACAACTGAAGATAAAGCCAGTTCAACTGAAGCTAAAACCAGTTCAACTGAAGCTAAAACCAGACAACTGAAGCTAAAGCCAGTTCAACAGAAGCTAAAGCCAGTTCAACAGAAGCTAAAGCCAGTTCAACAGAAGCTAAAGTCAGTTCAACTGAAGCTAAAACCAGTTCAACAGAAGCTAAAGCCAGTTCAACTGAAGCTAAAACCGTTCAACTGAAGCTAAAACCGTTCAACTGAAGCTAAAGCCAGTTCAACAGAAGCTAAAGCCAGTTCAACAGAAGCTAAAGCCAGTTCAACTGAAGCTAAATCCAGTTCAACTGAAGCTAAAGCCAGACAACTGAAGCTAAAGCCAGTTCAACTGAAGCTAAAGCCAGTTCAACTGAAGCTAAAACCAGACAACTGAAGCTAAATCCAGTTCAACAGAAGCTAAAGTCAGTTTAACTGAAGCTAAAGCCAGACAACTGAAGCTAAAACCAGACAACTGAGCTAAAACCAGACAACTGAAGCTAAAGCCAGTTCAACTGAAGCTAAATCCAGTTCAACTGAAGCTAAAGCCAGACAACTGAAGCTAAATTCAGTTCAACTGAAGATAAAACCAGTTCAACTGAAGCTAAAGCCAGACAACTGAAGCTAAAGCCAGACAACTGAAGCTAAAACCAGACAACTGAGCTAAAGCCAGTTCAACTGAAGCTAAAGCCAGTTCAACTGAAGCTAAAGCCAGTTCAACTGAAGCTAAAGCCAGACAACTGAAGCTAAATCCAGACAACTGAGCTAAAGCCAGTTCAACTGAAGCTAAAGCCAGACAACTGAAGCTAAATTCAGTTCAACTGAAGCTAAAGCCAGACAACTGAAGCTAAAGCCAGTTCAACTGAAGCTAAAGCCAGTTCAACAGAAGCTAAAGCCAGTTCAACAGAAGCTAAAACCAGTTCAACTGAAGCTAAAGCCAGACAACTGAAGCTAAAGCCAGTTCAACTGAAGCTAAAGCCAGTTCAACAGAAGCTAAAGCCAGTTCAACAGAAGCTAAAGTCAGTTCAACTGAAGCTAAAACCAGTTCAACTGAAGCTAAAGCCAGACAACTGAAGCTAAAGCCAGTTCAACTGAAGCTAAAACCAGTTCAACTGAAGCTAAAACCAGTTCAACAGAAGCTAAAGCCAGTTCAACAGAAGCTAAAGTCAGTTCAACTGAAGCTAAAACCAGTTCAACTGAAGCTAAAGCCAGACAACTGAAGCTAAAACCAGACAACTGAGCTAAAGCCAGTTCAACAGAAGCTAAAGCCAGTTCAACTGAAGCTAAAACCAGTTCAACTGAAGCTAAAACCAGTTCAACAGAAGCTAAAGCCAGTTCAACTGAAGCTAAAACCAGACAACTGAAGCTAAAGCCAGACAACTGAAGCTAAAACCAGACAACTGAGCTAAAGCCAGTTCAACTGAAGCTAAAACCAGTTCAACTGAAGCTAAAGCCAGACAACTGAAGCTAAAGCCAGTTCAACTGAAGCTAAAACCAGTTCAACTGAAGCTAAAACCAGTTCAACATAAGCTAAAGCCAGTTCAACAGAAGCTAAAGTCAGTTCAACTGAAGCTAAAACCAGTTCAACTGAAGCTAAAGCCAGACAACTGAAGCTAAAACCAGACAACTGAAGCTTAAACCAGACAACTGAAGCTAAAACCAGTTCAACTGAAGCTAAAGCCAGTTCAACAGAAGCTAAAGTCAGTTCAACTGAAGCTAAAACCAGTTCAACTGAAGCTAAAACCAGTTCAACTGAAGCTAAAACCAGTTCAACAGAAGCTAAAGCCAGTTCAACTGAAGCTAAAGCCAGTTCAACAGAAGCTAAAGCCAGTTCAACAGAAGCTAAAACCAGTTCAACTGAAGCTAAAGCCAGTTCAACTGAAGCTAAAGCCAGTTCAACAGAAGCTAAAACCAGTTCAACAGAAGCTAAAACCAGTTCAACAGAAGCTAAAGCCAGTTCAACTGAAGCTAAAGCCAGTTCAACAGAAGCTAAAGCCAGTTCAACTGAAGCTAAAGCCAGACAACTGAAGCTAAAACCAGTTCAACTGAAGCTAAAGCCAGACAACTGAAGCTAAAGCCAGACAACTGCTAAAACCAGACAACTGAGCTAAAGCCAGTTCAACAGAAGCTAAAGCCAGTTCAACTGAAGCTAAAACCAGTTCAACTGAAGCTAAAGCCATAGGAGTGAAGCAATGCAGATCTATTGTACATTTATCTTATTGCACAAGCACCTGATATAAGCAATAACACAATTATGCATGATGCCAAAATAAACCTGTGGGCCGTCTTACATGAGTCCTTCTGTGTTTAATTTTACATTCATGTGATATTCTTGTCAATAACTGTGCATCCTGTTCGGGTCTTCGGAGGAAGAAAGTTGTGCCTTTTTGTACAATTACCGATTAGATTTTCCAGCTCCAGGCCCAGATTTGTTTTCGCACTGTGTTCAGCTGTGAGTAGCTGTCAGGGTCTTCTTTACTCATCCGTAGCTGACAATCTTACTTTATTGAGAATGGAAAAGTGACGGCTAATTGATTTTACAGTGATACCGATAGAAAGACAATGAATGTGCCATCAATTCAATCCGCTATTTAATGGTTCCAATTTAGTCTGTAAATGCTCACTAAACTAATTTCACTGGGTGCAGCAATCTGAAAAGCTATCATATCTCTAATCTCCTCCTATATATTCATAAGGAAAAAGGAACTTAGCCAATTCCAAGGTGTGAAGATGATCTGTTAGCGCGGTGTAAATGTTTAGAACGCTGCAATTGAGTTCATTTATAAGGATATGAAGAGTTTCATTGGCAGGGTCAGTGAAGTGGAACTGTTGGATAATAGGTAGTTACAGAGAAGTGTTTGAAGGCTATGAAGCATAGAGATGTAGGGAATAAAATGCCGGGACATACCGTAATCGGAAGCTAAACTGAAATTCTGAAACGGCACGGCTGTTAGATTCCCACTGATAAAAGGCTCGGTGGCAGAGGCCATTGCTATTCAGCCATCTATTTACTTTCCTCAGAGCAAGCTCTTCAATTTTGAAAGAGTAAGAGGCAGTGAGCCGCATATGCCAATGTGGTGTGAGATGTGGATGCAATGGGCTCCATTTTTTCCATCAGAGCGTTCTTCAAACCCAATCATCATCTGATATGGCTTTGACTCCACGAAGAGAACAGGATGTTAATGTGGCTATTCTCTCAATAAAGTGGGAAAATACACAGTAGTCCTTCAAAGATGAGTTCATTCAATTCACAACACTATTCAGTGGCCATCAGTGTGACCTCAATACTTCTGCTCCTTTTGTCATTTCACTTCTTTAGCCCCGTCTTCCCAGTTATTTCTCCCTCTTGGCATCACACACACACACACACGCGCACACACACATACACACACACACACACACACACACACACACACACACACCTGCTTACTGACGCTTTACACCTCCTTTTCTCAAAGGTCTCTCCTTTAAGTGTTTGAAAGAATTGTTTTTGTTTGTCTTTATGCACGATACATGTTTAAGGTCAAGCATTCACATATTTTTTATTATATTCATTTCTTTTCTTTTTTTATTATTCTGTTGTGTTTGCTTTGGGTATAATTTATAAGCTGGATAGTTTTCAGGAGAGACATCCTGCCACGGCGTGGAGACGCAGCCCCCTGGAGTGCCATCCTTTGTTCCACAGCCAACATGGCTCCCACCCTGCTGCAGTTTGTTTATGAACCACCATTTACGTCAATTTAGCCTATTTGAGCAGTCGGCTGAAAGAAATGGAATCAGGCTGTTAAATTGATGTTTGCCTGTTTATCCAAATAAAGGCCTCGGCTGAGCTCTTTGGATTTCACCTCACGAATGAGAAGAAAACTCGGGATGATCATCTTTTTTTATCATCAATGCTTGCATTACAGTGAAGTCATGTGGAGTGATGTCTCTGCAGATTTAACTTCAGCAATTATTGTCGAGGAGCGTATTCCTCCTCCGTATACACAGCCACGAGAGCTGCCTGTGTCAGAGCTTTATGATTAGCTCGCTGTGGTATTCCTTTGGAGACGGCAGTCCTACATTTGTGCACAGTCCCAAGAGGGACAGATGTAAATGAACTGGATGGACTGTCACCATAGAGACAACACTTCAACCTATAGCAGGCTTCAGGGAGACCCTCAAACCTCAAACCTCAGACCTCAGCAGCACACTGAGGAAAACAGCATTTTCTCAATGTGAGACAAACAGATCAACTATCATCCTGATGCATGCTCAATAATCCAGGTAGAAAAATCTAACAAAGTTGAGCCAGGTCCTCTGGAAAGATAGAAACAATTTTAAAAATGTAGAAAAGTTTTGGGTTTTGTTCAAAAGACTTTGTCAGTCTGAGGAGCTGCAATAAACTCAGTCGTATAAATAACCCACAGTGGATCAACCAGTTTGCTGGTGACAGCCATAGCTGCTCACATGATCAAGGAGAACCATCAGCCTAATGACCGATCGTTGGAGCCCTAATGGATACTTGCTATTCACAGAGGGCTGAGTG